>RJWT010039307.1:0-12696 GCA_004365215.1 Cuniculus paca | reverse complement strand
TGATCAGTGAGTGCTTCCATACACAAGGAAGTGCCAGAGAAGTTCACGCAGTGGCAGCCTGGGCTCGGGCCTGGTGGATTCTGATTATGTTGAACAAAATAGATTCAGATCAGTCTATTTGGTGCCATTGAAACTGTGCCAATGAGCAACAAAATGTGATTTCATGTTGGAGGAGTGCCAGGATCCAGATTTGTAAATCAAAGCAAACCCTACCTATTTCTAGCATCTTCTCTTTCTCCCCTCAGTTTTGGGTGAGGGTTTTCTTGCCTCTGAAAAAGCTTCTGGATGCCTCACAAAATCAGACCCCAGATGTTTGAAAGACTTCTGCAGACAAGGTAATCAATCCATTTGGTGGCCAGATGCTGTCTGAAAATGTTCCTGCTACAGCACTGGAGTCTCTAAATGCATTAGAAACATAAATTAATTAAATCTAATCAACAGTGGGTGATGCAGAAGATTAAACAGTGAAAAACAAATACATTTTCAGCTGGGTTCTATTAGGGGTAGAGAAAAGCAGCTCTGCTTTGGAAGAGATGTGATGTCCTCAGAAACGTTTGCCAAATCTGAAGTCCCCAGTGGGGCTGTGGTTCTTCCCAAATTATGACTGCCCTAGTGAGCTGTTTGATTTTTCAAGAAAAAAAAAATCGCGTGTTTCTCCAACTAAGAAATGTCCTTCCACGTTCATGGAGATGAAAAGTTTCCATTGTTTCCCTGTCATGAAGACCCTCTGGAATTAGGATCTGCAATAGGATCTGTGGATGATATGTAAAACCATATTTTTCAGCAACATTTTAAGTCACATAAATTTGGAAACAGGGTGAAGCATCCTGCTTTACTCACTTTAGAACAGATTATCTAAGTTCAAGGATATTTTCTGTGAGTACTAAATCCCCAATACCAAAAGAACAATACCTGACACATAGTAGATGCTCAGTAAATATGTTAAATGTATGAATTATGGGTAAATTTCTTCTTTAGAGGACTTCGGAATCTTTTATTGGCCCTAGTAAAGCCTCAACGTGAAGGATACTGTATGAGCTATTTCCCAAAGGCGTTCGACATTTTTCTCCCCAGGAACCACATTTTAAGAAACTGGCAACCTGCAAAATGTATATTAGAGAGCTCAGCTCCAAAGCAGTCTGTTGTAAAGCAGTCCGATCCCTCATTCCATAGCCTCTACTCTCAGTGTGAATGGAATTGAGGAAGATTCGGGGTAGGTGAAGAGTGATGAATGGGGTCAACGTCTGCGTGACAGGCCGTTCTCCAGCACTGTGCTCATCTCAGTACAGAGTCACTCGACACTCAGAAAAACAGCCCAAGTCAGTGGGATAAAGGTGTTACTTCCTTGCATGCAGCCTTGAACGGGGACCAGTGTGCAGAGGATGCCAGTGAACGGTCCAGGTGATCAGCTGCTGACTCAGGTGCCGATGAGGCCAAGGAACATAAAAGATGAGTCCAGAGAGGCAGGACAAATTCAGGAGTAAAAGTGGCCACTGAGGGTCAGCTCAGGGCTGCAGCTACACTGGGAGATGGGTGGAGATGTAACGAATTCAAGACTGTGCACTTTTATAGGAGGCTGCTTCTCAGCTCTGGCCAGGAGTGGCCAATCTGGGAATGCCATCCTAATTCTGCCAATCTTTTATTCTTCTAAAGAAACTAAAAAAAATCTAGATTTTCAAAACGAAATTTTGTCGTTTGTTGGCAGTTCATTCAAAAAATTGGAAAACTTCGTGTGGGCTAACACTTCAGTGTTAACAAATATAACAAGCCTAAATTAAACAACTCTGCTAATGAGATGTGACCCACGCATTGTAGTTCGGGGTTCTGGTCTCTCTATGCCGAGCTGTGGAGGTTCATGCTGCCTTCTCTGGGATCCGGAGGAGTGAGCTGCTGGGAAGAACAAGACGTTGTCGTAGTTACTGAGCGTCCGCAAGGTGCCAGGCACTGTGCCAGGCTGCTTCGCCTACTTCTTTCATCTCACCCTCATAATTCCTCTCCAAAATCGTGCCAATGTTATCCTTATTTTCCAGATAAACTGAGGTTCAGAGAGGTTCAAGTAGCTTACCCAAAGGCGCGTGGCTTATAAACGGCAGAGCTGAATTGTATCTTTCTGACATCTAATTATCATGGTAATCATTTGCTACATTGCTTCTAGGTAAAGTGTTATTCTGGGAACTAGTACTTACGTGTGTCGGCACCATTCTAAGTGCTTTGCATAAACGTATTCATGTAATCTTGGCGTATAAGTCATTATCCTCAGTTTACAGACTAGGTAAGTGGGAGAAGAGAGGGGTTGAGTAATAAATGTCTAAGATTAGCCACCTAGAAGATGCTGAGGCTTTCAACAAAGCTGTGGTAGGGGCTGCTATTGGCCACCTTAGAAAGCTTTCTCAAAACATAGTTCTGGGTTAGGCATGTAGAAAGTGCTCAGTGAATAGTTTCTGGCTGACAGCAAACCGCATTTTCAGCTGTGTGCAACTTGGGTTCCTAAGCCTAACAGCCCGGCTGATGCCTCTGGGTGGCTGCTGTCTCCGCCATTATTCCAGGAGGCCCCCTGGCAGCTGTCACTCATGCAGCCCTCACTGTGTCACTGCTCACTCCAGGCGTGCAGGGCAAAGACCGACAGCCCCTCCAAGCTGGCTCAGTCACTAATGAACTGTCTAATCCAGAAATCCCTTCTCAGCGGTCAGGCAATCCAATTCAAACTGCGTGTTTGACTGAAGTAGTTCAGTGGGTCAGACTTCTTGGCATATAAAGATCTTCCCACCCAGTCTCTGTGTTCTCTCGCCTTTCTTCCTGAAAATCATAAGGGTGGGGACCGTTTCAGTCAAGGGCTAGAATTTAAGTATCAGAAGGGTGTGTGTGCATTTCTAATTCATGCGTTTTCATGTATTGGATTAGCTAGGAGTAGACCTTATTAAAGCGAATGACGCAAATGTAGATTTGTTTTTTAAATTTTCATAATCCCATAAGTCTGCTACACCCATTGCGTGTGTGTGTGTGTGTGTGTGTGTGTGTGTGTGTAAGAACAGTATTAGAGAATATGAACCCAATGATCTGGCAATAGCTATTTAATAAATATTCTAAGAAATTAGACATTGAATGTTGGTTGCATGTTTACTATGTGTCATAGGGACTTGGAACACCATGACTGAAAAAAAAAGCTATGCTCCTTGCCCTGATTAATTATGCAAGTCATACAAGGGAGACAGACAATAACAATAAACAAACAAACAAACAAAATGATGAATTCTGATGGGTGCTTTAAAGGAAAAGCACAGGGTACTATAAACAGCTATGTAGAGAGACTTTGAAATGTGCTTTCAGAAAAAGCCTGTCTTAGCAGGTGCTATTTAAACTGAAATTTCTAAAAATGAAGACACGGTAGCCAAAGAAAAGAGACAGAGGGGAGTAGGCTAGACAAAGAGGGAGCAGAATGTTTGAAGACCTCAAAGTAGAGGAAAGCAGGGAACTTAGGAGATCCTAAAAGCAAAAATGGAACTGGAATATGAGAAAAGGGAGTCAGAAGGTAATTTAAGATGATGTTTGAGAGGTAGGCAAGGGCCAGTCCACACACTTTGCTTGGTGTTAAATTACCAGAAGTGTGTATTACCCCAAAGCTTCCTCAGAATGGCCTCTGGTACATTTTGCTATTGATTTAAGTTCAGTTGAAGGAGCAGTAGATGTATTGTTGCCTGTGTTGAATCTTTGGGGTTTAGTGCTTTCATTCCTTTAGTTACCTGAAAAAATATTAAGTAATCAATGCATCACACTCACAGCTAAGTAGCAGCTCTGGTGTACTGGACAGAAAGGAATTTTGCTACTGCATTTAATGATTAAATTTTTAAAGCCCTAAGCTCATCTATGCTCTCCACAGGCCATAACTTAGGCTTTTGGAAATATTACTTGAAATGTCCCCCAAAAGTAGGGACCTTGGAAATTCAAAAATAAGAACCAATTTCCATATCTCACCCGTCTGCTATGCATGAAGCAGCGCTTCTAAAAATGGCCTTAGCACTTGATCTCTTAAGAACTGATTTTATTTCAGACACATCCTTATAACCATGAATCATTAAAAATAATAGTAAGCTGTAGGCAAAATCGACCACATGCCACTTTAAACCTAGGGGAGAGCTTTCATGTATATTACACATATAAGAACTATTTATGTCATATTTCATATGCACACTATGTGATCCTAGGTGCTAGGAGAGATGTCTATTAAAATAAATATGGTTCTGTCTTCAGGGAACTTATAATCTAGTTAGGGAAACAATGTATACACTCAGTATATTCAAGCCATTGATCAATGTTTGTACCATAATCAAATCTAAATGATTCATGTTCCTTAAGAAGATGCCAGCTAGGTTAGTGACACTTGAAATGAAAACAATCCTTATTTGGCACCTAAAAGAGGCTAATTTGCAACTGGATCTTGGGAGGAAGGAGAAACAGAACAAATTCTAAGAGATTAAATTCCAGATTGAGAGATGATATAGGTAAAAATAGGTATAGGCAAATTGTATAGGTGTTGAGTGATAATCTCAGAACCCACTAGAGTTCCAGGCATACTCTGAAATTGGGATACAGAATGTCACGTATGTATGAACACATACATCTTTGCGAGGAAAGGCTTTATAGCTTTTGTTTTACCCTCAAAGACTTCTGAAATTCCTCCCCCCACCAAAAAAAGTGTCAAAATCTACAATAAATTGTATCATTAGAAAAGGGTTTCCGTTGTGGCTCTTTATTGATCAAACATCAGTTGTGCTTGGTGGAGTCAAAGATGAGTAAAATAGGAACTCTGCCCTTAATGAAATGTGTTTCAGTAAGCAAAGTAGAGCTAGTATACTCATGAGAAAGTCCTGGGTAGCATATGAAATGCAGAGTTGTAGTTGTGAGGAGGAAGGAGTTTTTTCCAGTCAGAGGAGGGAGCTTGTGGAGAACTTCTTGAAACAAGTGGGATTTGAGCTAGTCTTGAAGGATCCATTGTATTAATTTTTTCATTCAGCCAGTCAACAAGTATTTTTTTTTTCAAATCTGTTAGATGCCAGGCCCTATGCTAGTGAATCAAATTCTGCCCTCAAGGGACATACTGTCTAGGAAAATGAAATGTAAGTAAGCACAAGTAATGGGAAAAAAATGTCTCAGGTAAATGAAATGGCACAAAAGTTGCTCAGCAAAGACTTTTACTCAAGGAGTTTGAAGAATTAAATCTGACGAAAATGTCAGGTGTGTGACAAGGATGAAAAAGTTAAAAAGTTGAGTCTGGAAGACAAACTCTGCCATTCTAATAAGTAAAACCTATAGCTATGAGTGAAAGGCTCAAAAGGGATTTTTGAAAAGGAGTTATAGAAAAAAAAAATGCAAGAACTATGTAATAGACATGGAAGGGCAGAGTCAAGGCCCAAAAGGCTTGTTGAGAGAGTAGGTTTTGGAACTAGAGTAAGGTGAAATTTTCAGCTCCCCCAACTATTAATCTTGCAAATTTGGGCAAGTTATTTAACCTCTCTGAGCCATTTCCCCATCCGAAAAACATGGGGGAAGATGCTGCAGTCACAGAGTGATGATTAAATGACGTAAAATAAAATCCAAAGCACAGCTTCTGGCTAGAGTAGGTATCCCACAGATGAGGACTCAGATATGGGTTTAGGAGGAGAGTGTGAGAAGAAGGTCTAGATTAGGACTGGCGTGCAGTAAGCAAACTCAGTAGAAAACTCTGCTACCCTCAGCCACAATATTGAGATTGTTTTTTTCTTAGACTGCAATCTCCTGAAGCCAAGTCAATAGCCAGTTAATTTCAGTGAGTCTTCTTCATGACAGTTACAATCTTTTCCCAGCAGTCATGCCATAGTAAAGGAATGTGTGGCTAGAAAAGTTTTCCATTAAAGACTGGCTTCCTGGAAGGGTGATCTACAAATCACTTGGAAAGTTCCTGGCAGCATCACCTGGGTCTGGCCATTTGCAAAGCATCTATAAATCTTCCAGAGGTCAGGGATGAGTGTATGGGTTTTTTCTCCTCTCTGGCAGATTTGTTTCTATCAGATATTAGGCATAGTGGTGAAAGCTACTGGGGAAAGGCCATAAGGAGGTCAGGCTACCCATGTGGAAGTGATCTTGTGTAGACTTTTCATCACACTGCAGTTCATTCAGGTGAGCAGCCTCCTCCTGCTTTGCAGGCACATCGGCAGTAACTAAAAGGATAGGGTCCTTTCTGCTCTCAGCTTCAGGACAAAGAGAAGGGAAGCGGGAGAGCATGAGAAGGAGGAAGAAACAAAAAGGAAAACAAGCATTTTTCATTCACAGTAGCCCATTGGGTCTCTGGAGTATGGAAGAAACCCTTAGAACACTAGATGTTTTGGGAGTCCTATTAAGCCTTATGTGAAGATAAGAGTTTCAATAACATCTTTGTTACTGTCCTTGTTTCGCCGTAAGTAGAAATGGAGCCTGTACAACTTTGATTTCCACTGTCAGTGCAACCAGTCCTGGTGACCAGTTTATCACTCATACATTCATTTCTGTATTCACTCAGCAGTTCCATCCCATTTTCTTATCACTGTTACTTTTTCCTGGCTGATGCAACTTTCTCATTGACATATAAACATGTTCTCATAAGCATATAAACCAACTGTCATTTCTGTAATACTATCTTTTTAAACCTTGTGTTGATCCTGCCTTTTTTCCTTCTTGCATGTGGTCCTGGGGATTGAACCCAGGACTTCATGCATGCTAGGCCAGCATTCTACCACTAAGTGACAACCCACCCACCTGCTGCCTCCTGTTTTTGGTAACTTTTTGCAGCAAAACTCCTTGAAAGGGTTGTTCAGAGTCGCTACCTTCAAGGTCTCTCTTCCCATTCTCTCTGAAATCTACTTCCCACCATTCCACTGTGACAATCCTGGTCAAAGCTGAGAGTGATCTCCACACTGCTACGTCCACGGGTCAACTCCAGGCTTCCACTTCGCCCCTCAGCAGGGTCTGACATGGTCATCACTCCTGTTCACTTGGCACCCCTGACTCTAAGCTTCCTTCACTTCCCTGCCATCTCACTGGTTGTTCCTTCCGCTTTTCTCCGACTTCTCCCACCTTCTTCAAGCAAGCACTCCAAGGTTCAGTTCTTGATCTGTTTGTTTCCCTTTAATACATACACTCTCTGAATTGTTATCTGATCTTATGGCTTTAAATGCTATCCAAATGCTAATAATTCACAAATTTATATCACTAGCTCAAGTCCACCTGAACTCCAGACTCCTATGAACCCTGTTACATTTTTTTGTTGTTTTCATCTTGTTTTGAGACAGGTTCTCACTGTGCAGCTGAGACTGACCTTGAACTGACTGTGTAGCCCAGGCTATCCTGGAACTCACAGCAATCTTCCTGCCTCAGCCTCCTGAGTGCTGGGATTACAGGGGTGCACCACTGTACCCGTCTCCCTGTCACATTTTCTATGTATGAAACTAAACATGTAGTCTTCTCCCCAAAAAGCCTGTTCTGTCCACAAAATTCCCAGTCTTCATGGCAACAGCTCCAACGTGCCAGTTGCTAAAGGCAGAAACCTTGGATCCTCTTTGATTCATTCCTCTTTTTTTCTTTTTTTCATAACCTAGAATCAGTGCATTGGCAAATCCTGACAGCCCACCCTTCAGCCTGTATCCTGAATCTGACTACTTCTCTCCCTCCACATCCAGCACTTTGGTCTGAGCCACCACCATCTTCTAGCCAGACTACCTCAGTCCTGTGCAGTTCCTGAGCTTACCCGCACCCTCTGCAGTCTATCCCAACATTGGTTCCTGTACAACCCATCACGATAATGGCCAACAGCCTTCATTTCATTTTTTTACAGAGAGAAAGAGAGAGAGAATTTGAAATGGGACCTTGCAGTATAGTTTAGCCTAGCCTGGAGCTCACTGTGTAGCACAGGCTTGTCTTTAACTCATGGAGATTCTCCAATCTCAGCCTCCAAAGTACTGGGATTACAGGCGTGCCCTGCCATGCCTGGCTTCATTTCACATTTTTAAAAAATTGCAGCAAAATGCCTGTAACATAAAATTTACTATTTTAACTATGTCTAGGTGTTCAGTTTAATAATATAAGTTCATTTGCATTATGGTGCCTATTTTGCTTATAATAAAAGTAGAAGTGCTTGCTGTGGTCTACAAGGCAACCTTATCTAAGCCTCCTTTTTCGCCTTCCTCCTCTTTTCCTGGTTTGACCTGCTCTAGCCTCCTGGATCCCTAACACACGCATGCCTCCCTCTTGGGAGCTCCCCACTGGCCCTTCTGTTTGACACACTCATCTAGATGCCTCCACAGTGAATGCCTTCACTGTGAACTCCCTTTATAAATCACAGCCTCTGTTCAACCGTCAGCATGTGACTCTCCCTTATATTCAGCTCTTTTTGTTTTTAATAATATGTATGATACAATAAAATATATATTATATAATATAAAATATATATTATATACTAAACAATTTATTGTGTTTACTATTATCTTTTTCCCACAATTAAAATGTAACTTCTTTATGGACAGATATTTTATCTGTTCATTGGTATCTCTAATACCTGAAATAATATTTGACACATATAAGTGTGCTCAATGGATATTTTGGGTGAATTAATGGATTAATGAATGAATCTATCAATACTGAGTTCTCCCTGATTTCTCTACATTTAATATTTTGCATCAGTATCTGAACTGCATGAAGTCAAATATTTTCTAAGTTGTCCATGGGTAGGAAAAAAACAGGTAGGTACTACAGTGCCTTCCCCTCATGAATATTTATTACACGTTGGGTTCTGCAGATGAAGAAAATCGGTATTAGTTTATTCATTCTACCTTGTACTATTTACCTGCTGTGCGTCTGATATTGCTTTCAACTGTTTTAAAATACACATATTATGTGAAAAAGTAATATTTTAAAATATTGTTCAAGATACCCCAACTTCGAGCCATAAACAGTGAGAGAGAGACTTTAAGTGATTCATCAATTTTTTTTTTGTGAAACCATTGGGAACCATCATAGCATAGTACCTTGTGAACTACCTGCAGCAGTGTCTTTATTTTATTTGATAGAGATTTCATATTTTAGAAGGAAGATTCCAACTCTTTTCCTACTACATTATTCATTTATTTCTTTAGATCCACTTGGAGGTCAAGAAAGAGCATATTTTTTGCAGTGTTCAATTTGTCCTTTATACAAATAATAGAGCTCCTTTGAATACAGGAATATGGTAGAGATGTGTTACCTTAAACTGTGTTAGTGAGTGCTTACAGACCTCTAAGTTTAAAAAAAAATCTTTTTCTGCATCTCAAAGACCGCCATTATTACAGTCTTTGAACAACCTCTCTTTTAAGAATGTTTTCCTATTATCCTAGTCTAACTCTACTCCCCAGGTCTCTAAATTGAATGCTCCTGAGGACAAAGACCGGTTATGTTTTGGATTTTCTTTCCAAGTATATCCCAGTATCCAGTCCAAATAATATAGATTCATTAAACAGAATTCTTTCATCACAGGTTTATTTGCTCAAAATTCACTTAGACTGTCTTAATAGTCATCTCCATCACTCTCCCAAATAGTGCTTTACTGTGGAATCCTTTCTTCAATAACCCAGCTGCTTTCTCTTCCTATGATTCTTAGGGCAAACCCACACTCTGTCAACCATTCATATCTATTATCTGCACAACATAGGACATCAGCAGCCAGCCTCAATGTCATGAGAACTTCAGGTTCACCATGAGAAAGCTCCCACATCCTTGGGGGACAGGGGCTCTTGGACAGGCACTGTGCTAGTTTCCTACAAATGTTACAAAGACCTTTTAAGATAGCACCTTCTCTTTACAGATCAGTCTATCTAGTTTTATAGTCATTTTTAAGTACTATTCCAAGAAAGAAATTCCCTTTGCTTCACACCCCTTAAAATGTTTTCTACATCCGTCCAGTAGAAATATTTTGTTTGCTGATTCTTTGTTTAGGGTTATTCATTCTCCATAGGTTGGTTCACATTGGTATTGGCTCTCTTGGGTTCTCATTCAGCAATCCACTAAAGAAAAAGATTAAGCAGTGTCCGCTGTATGCTGAGATACTCAGCTAGGAACAGGGGCCCCAGTGGCGAGCAAGTCCTTTGTGTCATTTACAGTTTAGAGACTAAGACAGGTATTTACAATGACACGAATGCCATTGTGATAAGCACTAATGTAAGAGATAGTAACAGATGATGGAGAAGTAAGGGCCTTAAAGAGGCTGTGCAATTAAGGGGCTGTCTGTGTTTGATAGAAAAGTCACACAAGACTGCCCTGAGTGATACCTGAACCAACTCATAAAGAGAGGGAATTTTAGCTTTCACAAATTAGGCACCATGACTTTCTTCAGAACACCAGACCCAGCAAAACTTCTGACCAAAGAGGCACCAAGCCCGATGCCACTTGAAGTCTGTTTAGGTGGCGCAGTGCCTGCCCAAGAGCCCCTGTCCCCCAAGGATGTGGGAGCTTTCTCATGGTGAACCTGAAGTCCTATGACGTTGAGGTTGGCCACTGATGTCCCATGTTGTGCAGATAATAGATATGAATGGTTGACAGAGTGTGTGTTTGCCTGAGCAGTTAATTACTCTTCTGCTTTTTGAAAGAGCAAGTGACAGATGGTAAACACCTTGAAAGCAGATTCCACAGTAAAACACAGGCATGTGGGCAAGTCTGGACAGCTATCAATGTCCCACTGGATTTTTCTGTCCTTCCAGATTTAATAAGTTTTAGAAGTCCTTGCCCTTTGGGCAAGTTTTGTTCCAACTACAGGAAATGTCTCTCTTCTAGGCTGCTATGTTGCAGGAACTTGGTTTCAATAGAAAGTAATTTCCCTCAACCCGCCTATCCCTGGCTTGTCTTAAACCAGCTTTGCGCTGGAGATTTGGTCTTCCTGAGGAAGCTGCACGCATGTTAATGGGAACAGCATGGCATTCATTACTCACCTGCTTCCTACCATCTGGATTTTCACAGCTCAGCAAGCATGGTGGGCTTCCCACATATTACTAGCGAGAGCTTGGGTCCTGAGGGTGTGGCTAGGTCCCTTTGTAGTCATAATTTTATAATGGATATGAGTAAATTGGAGTGGGCATTCTATCACAGTGAGCAGCTTTCACATCTGAATGGTTAGAAAACAATGTAGCATCTCCACAGTTAGGCAGGGAAAAAGCGAATCACCTTGATAGTGGTAACCAAACAGGTGGGAAGGAAACTTGGTTGGGTGGCAGAATAAACTGAGACTAGGTATGTGGAAGTTTGTACAGGGAGGCTGCAGGGCAAGGGACCAGTTTTTCCAATGCAATTCATATTAATAATCTGGCTCTATGCAAAGTACTATGAAGAACAAAAATGGAACCACATGTCATTAGCATATGCTCAGATTCAAATAACATAAAGTCTAATAGTGGTTTAAACCACAGTGTCTATTGTTTAACAAGTCCAGACAAGGCTGTCCTAAAGTAGATTTTAGTGACTCAGTGATGTCAACAGACATCCCATTTTTCCATCTGTCACACTTAGCCTCTTGGCCTTTTGAGGTCCTTAGTTTCATTACTTCATGGTCACATGATTACTGGCAGTGCTCTACATATTTTAAACACATATAACCACATAGAGAAAGGGAGCAATGAGCTGTCAGTACAGCCAGGAGGCCTCTCCTTACTTGCTTTCTTTTATTCAAGGAAGCAAATATTTTTTAAGAATCTTTGATTTTCTCTCGTCCCCTTCCCAACAGACTTTTCTTTATGTTTTATTGGCCATATCTGAGTCATTTGACTACCTCCCACCACCACCACCAGGAAGGCTAAGCATGTGTCTGATTTCCCACCCTCAGTGGGACACTGAGGTCAGGCAAGGATGAAAGCAATGGGTTAAGAATAGCCAACCAAGAGTCTCCACACAGGCTTGGTGATGTAACTCAGTGGTGGAATGCTTGCCTAAGACGTATGAGGATCTGGGTTCCATCCCCAGCATTGCAGAGGAAGATAACTCTGCACAACACATTACTGGTCATTAATGAGCTCAGGTTCAGGTAGGCTAATATTGAAAAATACCACTTCCCGCACTATAGCTATGGTTAAGTAGGAACAGCAGCTGTGATGTGATCTTGGGAATTGAAATTGTTGGATCCTTCTACATGCATTCTTTCATGTGAGAAGAATACCACCACCAGGTCAAAGTTAAAACCAATGTGCACAGAAGTAATTATAATCAAAAGAAAGGAAAAAGATTCTATTTCCAAACACCAGACACTGTTCAAGTAACAGAAATATATGTTCTGTGTCAGGCAGGAAGTGTGGGTTGCACACAGTAGGGCAGGGATAGCAAGCATGCTGCACGTGTGTTGCCTCTTCCTTTGCTTGGCCATAACCAAACCACCCCCCTCTTATTTTGGTGGGAAACATTCTAATACTCTCTGTCAGACATCAGAACTTCCCAGAGAAGACAGATGCTCACTTGGGACTGCAAACTGAGACCCAGAAGGAGACCACAGCTTTATGCAGATGGGAGGCATAATTGTAATTCCCACTGGGAAGACTCAGAATCCCCTGTTGGTTTAATGATCTGGTGTCACTGCCAATTTAGCTGAAAATCTCTATGCAGAAATGACAAAGGACATGCCACACACACACAGAGAGAGAGACACACACACACACACACACACACACACACACACTG
>RJWT010039306.1:0-12703 GCA_004365215.1 Cuniculus paca | reverse complement strand
TTTTAGTCATATTATTTTTCTGCAGTGGTTTCTTTACCTTTTCCCTCTACTTAATTGTTTGCCCTGCTTGGTGTTTTTCTTCTGTTGATGTTTTTCACATCGTAGGTATTTTTATGTTTATCTATAGTATCATTTAATATTCTTTGCAGGGTTGGTTTGGTGGTCATGAAGTTCTTCAGCTGCTCTTTGTCATTGAAGTATCTTATTTCTCCATCAATTTTGAAGGATAGTTTTGCAGGGTACATCATTCTGGGTTGGAAGTTGTTTTCTTTTAGGACTTGAAATACTTCACTCCATGATCTTCTTGACTTCATTGTTTGTGTTGAGAAGTCTGCTGTGATTCTGATGGGCTTTCCTTTATAGGTGATTTGCTTCTTTTCTCTAACAGCTTTTAATATTTTGTTCTTATGTTGAATTTCTGGAACACTGATAATTATATGTCTGGGTATTGATTTATTTTGGTTATGGCTAGTTTGGTGAAGTGCTTATTTTGGTTATGGCTAGTTTGGTGAAGTCTATATGCTTCACTTATCTGTATGTCAGTTTCCTTTCCCATGTTTGGGAAATTTTGAGATATCACTTCTTTAAATAGTGATTTTATATTGTTTGTGTTTTCTCCTTCATTTTCCTTTACACCTATTAGTCTTATATTGTTTTTCTTTGTGTCATCTTGCCACTGCTGAATTGCTATTTCCTGATTCCTTGTTATTTTTAAAACATCTTTCCTTTCTTCCTCATTAGCTGTAATCTTGTCTTCGAGGTCTGAAAGTGTATTTTCACATTCATTGAGGTGGCTTTGCCAGCTTTTGATGGCATTCTTGATTTCCTGGATATCTCTCTGAATCTGTTTCATGCTTTCTAATTCTTTCTTGTATTCTTCATTCAAGGTTTCCATGCTTTTGCAGTGTTCCTCTATTTTTCCAACTATATCTTCTTTAGATGTGCTTAGCATTTCTTTCATTACATTTATCATCTCTTGTTTTACCTGGGAAATCATTTCTAATCTGAGTTCCTTTAAAGTTTCATAGAGTTGTTTCTTTACTTCAGTTGCTATCATTTCAGAAGTTTCACGTGTGTGGCTCATATTTTCTTCTATGTCCATGTCTCTTTGGCTTGTTTGGGAAGGACTGGGGGTGCAAGGGTCCATTTTGCGCTTTCATTTTATCATTTTCCTGTATCCCACTGTGGCAGGTGAATCCGACATGCACAGTTGAGGTGCTGAGGCTAGGTGAAACTCACAGTGCATGCCTTCAGCTCCAGCCAAGACTACCTATGTGGCTGTTCTTTTGCTGAGCAATGTCTGGGAAGAGCCCAGGCAGGACACCAGAGATGCTCTAAATGTCCTGGGCTGATGGTGGCAGGGGTGCAGGTGCTTGTGGATCTGGTCTTGAGGTCCCAAGCTGCACAACTAGGTGGAATTCGCTGTGTATGCCTTCAACTCAAGCCGGGCCCAGAGCAGCAGCTGCTACACTGCTCCGGGTGAATGGCTCTTCATTACATCTTCTACTGTTTCTTTTGAGAATTCAGCCACTATTGGTGTCATTGTTCTTTTGTATGTAGTTTGTCTTTTCTCTCTGACTGATTTGACAGTTTTCAGAAGTTTGATTATCATGTACCTAAGTGTGAATTTCTTTTGCTTGGGGCTTAGTAGCTTCTTGGATCTGTAAATTGTTAATCTGTTGCATCAAATTTTGAGAAGTTTTTATTGATTTTGTTTCAATATTTTTTTCTCTCTTTTTCTGTTTGGATAATTTCTGTGGCTCTGTCTTCAAGTTCATGGACAACGTATGGTTTAGATCTAGAAAATCCCCCAACAATCTTGTGTTCAGAAGTGGGGCCTGGTCAGATGGAATGGGTCACTGAAAGCATGGCTTGAAAGGATATATTCTTTTCTCTGGCTCCTGTCCTGCTGCTGCTTTCTCACTGACATTGGGGTAAGCAGTTTTCCTCTGCCATACCCTACTATAATACCATTTCTGCCTTTGAGTCAACTGACCACAGACTGAATCCTATAAAAATCATGATCCAAAATAAATGTTTCCTCCTTTAATGTAAATGTGTCAAGTATTTTGTCCCAGTGACAGTGAGACAGGAAATAAGTGTGTGACAAAGTTGACTGGGAAGTAGGTGTGGCCTGTTTATTATAAAATCCCAGGGCACACGCACAGAATAACTTCCAAAGACTTGCACATGTACTTCTCATGAGAATTTGAGCAGATTTTCCATAGGGTGGCCTAGACCTGGCATCAGTGTGAGGAATAGAGATACAAAAGGGACAGTCCACATTAAGTTTTTGCCACTGTGTTCTCTTGCATGATTGATCCACCCCCCTTCCAGAGGGTAAATTTCTTTTCCTACTTTTACTTGGCCCAAACTCACTCTGAGGAGTTTTTTTTTTTTTAACCTTTAATAAAACTTTGCTTGTCTTGACCAATTTTTTTGCTCAGGATAGAAAGAACCTAGAAACCAACTCCAGTCTCCACCACTCCAAACCTGGTAAAACAGGAAAGTAGTTAATTTAAAAAATTGGTACCAGGAGTGGGGTCATTTCTGTGACTGTACCTGACCATGTAGTTTAGAAGCCTTTGAGACTTGTTTGTGGGAGGAACTTGGAAAAGTTTAGAGAGGCAGACTAGATAAGCACTAGATTGTTCCAAACATAGCACAGTGGTTGGTAGGAATGTGGACAGGGAAGACAACCCTCAGGAAGTTTCAGATGGGAAAAAGGACTCTTGGAAACTGGTGTAGGGGCCTGTATTATTCAGCACTTACAAGAATTTGCAAGATTTGGGGAAGTCTCCTCAAAAGACTGCATATGCTCTAAATCAGATTTAATGCAGGGCACAGAAATTTACAAGATTGGATTACAATGGCTGCCCACAGCATCAAATGTAGAAGAATGCAAAACATCTGTCCACGTGGAAGAGATCTCAAAGATCCAGCTGAAGGCCTGGAGCTCATAGCAATGTTCCATGTAAGTCCACATCACGAGGCTGAAGGATTCATGATGGAAGACTGAGGGGTCTGTGCCAAAAAGGCCCAAGGGTCAATACTGGAAGCTGAAGTGTCTGCATTGAAAGCCAGGTGGCCACCCCCAAGGCAAAAGTGAAGACTGGAGTTCCTCCAAGGGGAGCAGACAAAGCTCCTCTGAGGAAAATCAGTCACAGTGAAGATCTTCTAGGGAAAATTGGCTGAAATTCTTCCCTCCCATTCCCCCTTTCATACCATTCTTACAACAAGCCTCCCTAAAGTGGGTCTCCTGTGCTCAAAACCAGGATGACTCAGTTTCAGCTGGGGATTTCCACTCAAGTTGACAGTTAATCAATTAACCACCACAAGGTGATAGGCATTTCATTCTGGCAAAGAATTTCTTTACAGTTTGTCCATGAGTAAGACTTTGTGTGAGACTGAACTTAAATAAGGAAATCAATTGATCTTGTAGAGGAAATTTCAAAGCATCCCAATATTCAGACCATGGCAATCAAACAATACAAATATTAAGTCAATCAAACAATATAAATACTGTTGTTTTGTTTTGTTTACTTCAGTTGCTATCATCTTAGCCTGTGTTCCTCTGAATCAGCTGATTGCTGACTGGGGTGGGGCCCCATGGGCTAATTCATGGGAGGGCACTGGTTGGCTTCTTGGCTCTCCTCCCAGCCTGCATTACTGCTGCTGGCTCACAGGAGGGTGTGGGTTGGTTTCTTGGTTCTCCTGGCCTGCATGGCTGCCATTGGCTCATGGAAGGGTACGTGTTGGCTTCTTGGTTCTCCTCCTGGCCTGCATGGCTGCTGCTGGCTCATGGGAGGACACAGGTAGGCTTCTTCTGGAGTTCACATCTTGCCACAACTTGTCTTAGGAGTTAGACATGAAAGCTATAAGATTTAATGGTTGTTCTGCTGGGTTTTGGTCTTGCTTGCTTTGGTCCAATTCCTTTTATACTCTTATTCCTCCCTTTTGGAATGGGAGTGTTCATTATGTACTGTTGTACACTGGAAGTATTTAATTTTCTTTTTGATTTTTACAGAGGTTCACAGCTAAGAGTTTTCCTTGAATCTCAGAGGAGACTTTGGATTTGGACTTTTCAGCAATGTTAGAAGTGTTAAGACTATGGCAACTATTAGAGATGGATTGAATGAATTTTGCATGAGATAGACATGAGCCTTTTGGGAGCCAGGGTAGAATGTTATGGTTTGGATCTAAAATGTTCCCCAAGAGTCTTGCATTCAGAGATGGGAACTGGTCGAAGGGAGTGGGTCACTGGAGGGATGATCTACAAGGCTGTATTCTTCTTCCCAGATTTTCCCTTGTCTCTTTGGTTCCTGGTTACCATCCAGTAAACAGCTTCCCTCTGTCTTGCCCTTTTACCATGCTGTTTCTACCTTACAGTCAAGGTAGTAGAGCCAAAAGATGTGAAAATTTGCAGTTTCACCAGAAAGGGATGAATGCAAAGTTGGGGCAATGGAGAGAAAGTGATTGCTGAAAACATTAGCATTAAAAAGAAATCAAGTACTTATCAGGACAAAGGAAAGATGATTTGAAGGCATCATGGAATTGATCAGACTCCACTGACTATGCACTGAATCTTCTGAAAAGCATGAGCCAAAATAAACCTTTCTTTCTTTAGGTTGGGGTATCAGGTATTTTGTTTCAGTGATAGGAAAGTAAATGTAAACTCTTACTTTTACTATCTCCAATCTGCTGTTAAAACCATATAGTGAATTCTTCATTTCAGACATTGAATTTTCAGTTCAGCATTTCATTTCTTTAAAGGAAAAGGGTGTGTATGTGTAATTTTTCTGTTGCAATTCCATTTTTGCTACTCATTATGATTACATTTTTCTTTAATTCCTCTTATAGCTTATATCTAGATGTCCCCCCAAAGCCTCATGCCCTCATAGGTGAAGGTTTTAGTAGGTGGGTGGATCATGGGTATGTGAAACTGGATTAAAGGAGTGGTATGTAGATGAGCCCACTGATTAGTTTAGTACAGTTCTGGATGTGGATAATAGAAGCCCTACCTAGGGTGTGGTTGAATGTATTTACTGAAGAAAGAAGCCCTACCCTGGGTGTAGTCTGGATGAGATACAAAGGGAAAGGGAGGCTCACTGCTTGCTGCTTCCTGATTGCCTTTCCATGAACACTTTCTTCTCTGAGATTTCCCTCTGCCATGTGCCACCCAGCCTTGGAGCCAGCTCACTATGGACTAAAACCTTCCTTAATTGTGAGCTAAAGTAAATTTTTTTCTCTTTAACAATTGGATGTCAGGTGTTTTGTCCTAGCAATGAGAAAATTAACTAAGACACTCCTCAAGCACATTTATTATAACTGCTTTAAAGTTCTTATCTACTAATTTCAACATCTAGATCACCTCAGTCTGTTTCCATTGAAATCTTTTATTTTTGTGGTAACATTTTCATACCTTTTGATGTACCTAGTAATTTATTATTGTAGGCTATAAATTGCAAGTGATATATTATAAGAAGTCTAGAGTTTTTTTTTCCTTTAATGTGTTGCATTTTGTTTTGGCAGGTAGTTAGTTCATTAGTTTTTCCTCCATTCTGTTTTATGCTTTGCTAGGGTAAGTCTAAATTAGCTTTTGCTTTGAGCCATGACCCTTATTCCCAATGTATAACTTTTCTGGGGTCTCAGCTGAATGCTAAGGTGATACATGGCTATGATAAAGGATCTCTCCACTGCAGCTGGAATAATAGCTCACAGCTCTTCTCCCCAGTCTATCCCAGCCATTCTTTCGCAAAGTCTCAACTTGTGCATGTGATGCCCAGTTCTTGACCACAACAAATATAAACACCCGCATCCCAACATGGACATGATTATAGGTTGAATTTTATCCTTCTAAAAATATACATCTAAGTCTTAATCCTTTAACTTCTCAGAAAGTCACTTTTATTTGGAAACAGGGTCTTCACAAACATGATTAAATTAAAGTGAGGTCACTAGGGTGAACCTAATTGAATATAACTGATTTTCTTATAAAAAAGTCACGTTTACTCTTATAGAAAAGGGAAATTTGGATGCAGAGGTACATATACAGGGAGAATGCCATGTGAACATGGCATGATGACTTTCCGAACCAAGGAAGATTGCCAGCAAAGTACAAGAAGTTGAGTATGCCATGGAACGTAATTTTTTCACATCTCAGGAGGCAACCTTGAAAACTACTTGATTCCAGTTTCTAGCCTCCAGAACTATAAGAAAGTGAACTTCAGTTGTTTAATGCCTTAGGCTGTTCTGTGTGAGAAATTCTGGTCAGAGCTCAGAAGACCAGAAAACTGGTAAAGATCAGGGTAAGGAGGTTTCTGCTGGGAAGAAGGACTGCATTGGTTGTTGGGGTCCAGATGATGTGTGTTACAGAGTGGCAGAAAATTTGTCCACACTTTGTTTATGTCCAGAGACTTTGTCTGAGACTGAGATTGAAGGCAATGGACTAATTAATCTGGCAGAACAAATATCAAGGTGGTTGAATGTTGAGGCTGTGGCATGGATATTGTTGGGGGTTTTACCCAGGTCTATGTTGAGAACCAAGAGGAAGGAGCCCAGCAAGGTGATTTAAAATGTTGTGAGTTTGGCCAGATAGGAAGCTCCAGTAAAGCTGTGGACTACAAAGCTAGAACTCAGGAGATCTTGATTGCTGAGAAGGAACAGCAGAATAAAAGATGGCCTGAGAGCATCACAAGAAGAAGAATCTTTGCAGCCTCTCCACCCTCTTCAACCTCAAAACTGCAAAAATGAAACGGTTAGGTTTGAGGAGAAAGCCACAGAGCATCATGTTCCAGAATGGTGGTAGCTGCACCATGTTCCAGAATGGCAGCAGCATAAACAATGTTTTCCTCTTGAACTGGATTCAGAGTGCCCACCAATCCAGGCACTTGACCCCTATAACCAAGAGAGAGAAAATCTTGGTTGCTGCTCCAGCTGCTAACTGACCTTGGAATCATGCACATGGTACTGGTTTTTAGGCACATGCAGAATTCAATAATTATGGGATTAAAAAGCTTCCCCCTTGATTTCAGAAGGCCTGGGAAGGCATATAGTGTGTCCCTGAGAGGGCAGTGTTTGAAGTTGTGAGTGTGAAGCCAAAGGTGGAATGGAGACCCCAGAAGTTTGGAAAAGCCAAGAACATGAATTGTCTGAGGAAACCTGCAAGGGGGGAGCAAAGTGAACCAAAGAGAGAAGTCATGGGGGCTATAACCACCAGAAGTGCCATAGGGATGGAGTCACTCAAACCCTTTAGAGTTCATAATTTGCTACAGATTGCTTCAGATGCTGGACATGGAACTACAGGACTTAATGTTTACCCTACTGGATTTTGGATTTGTTTTGATCCCAATTTTTTGTATTCCCCATTGATAGCTTTTGGAATGAAAATGTTTATATTGTGCCATTGAATGTTGGAAGTGTTTCACTTTTCATTTGTACAGGGGCTTTCAATTTAGAGTTGCCTTAGATCTGAGAAGAGACTTGGGACTTGGACTTTCAAGTAATACTGAAAGTATTAGGACTTGGGAAACTCAATATGGACTAACTGCCTTTTGCATAAAGGGCTGTGCATGAGTCTTTGTGGAGTCAGGGGTGAAATGTTATGGCTCTAATGTAATGTTGATAGACTTAATACTGGTTCTTAAGGATTGTTAAACTTCTGTTATAATGTTCAAGTTGTGAGATGATAAAAATAGCTGTCTTTGTATCTGGAGACTGGTTTAAAGAAATGCATCTGGTTGCCAAGTTGACAAGGGTTGGATTGTAATGGTCATTACATTGTGTCAGCTTGAGAAGTTTAACTAAACAACTCATCATGGAGCCAGGGTCCTCACTTTGTAAACATTCTCATCCTATGCAAGAGGAGGGCATTCAGATGGTGCTCTTGGGGGGCAGTAGCCTATTTACAATATAATGGAGGAAAAGAGGCTTGCTCTCCCCCCTTTCTTGCTCTTGCTGCTTTTGCTGTCTTCTGCTACCTTGAAGTGTTGTCCCTGTGCCATGCCACCCTGCCTTGGAGCCAGCTGATTACAGACCGAAACTTCCACAAACTGTGAACTAAATAAATTTTTCCTTCTTTAATTTTGGGTGTTGAATATTTTGTCTCAGCAATAAGAGAAAAGTAACCAAGATACCCACTTTGTGGCTGTGGCACTTTGTTTCAGCAGCCCTTGAAAATGAATATATCCTCATACATAGAACTTTGAGTCCCCTTCTATGTGACTTCCTCCTCCATTGTAAGCCAGCTCCACAAGCACCATTTACTTCAGCAACTCCAAACTTTGACCTTTGCTTTCTTAGCTCATCAGATCAGATGAACTCTGTTTAGGTCCCACTTTCTGTGTTGCAGTTAAGAAGTTGTCTCTAGCCATGGAACTGGTGAACATAGGACTGAGATTCTCTGGGATTGTGCCCTGTCTAATGCCTGAAAACAGTTTATACTACATTTTATTCAGTTGTGTAGTGGTGTATGGTGAAAGCCCATGCCAGTATTTGCAACTCTATCGTGGCCAGAAATGAAATTTCTATCCTAAATTCTCTATTTGCGTTAATTTATTTAATCTTGTCAGCACTTGTGTTAGTCAGTTTTCCAGCACTATGAGAAAATACCTGGGACAGTTAACTTATAAGGGAGAAGATTTATTTTGGCTCATGACTTCAGAGGTTTTAGTCCACAGTCATTTGGCTCCATTGTTTTTGGGCCTATAGTGAGGTAAACACTTCATGAAGGGGAGTGTGTGATGGAACAAAGTTGCTCATCTGGTAGCCAGGAAGGAGGGAAGGAGAGAGAGAGAAAGGGAGAGAGAGAGAGAGAGAATGAGAGAGGTGGTCAGGGCTCCAATATTCCCTACAAGGCCATACCTCCAGTGACCTAACTTACTTCCACTAGGGCCCATCTCCTAAAGGTTCCACCACCTTATAATAGTGCTACAGGCTGGGGACCAAGCCTTCAATACATGGATCTTTGAGGGACATTCCAGATCCAAAGTATAACATTTCAACTCTAAATGATAGGCTATTTATCCTCATGTTTTCACAGATGAAACAAAAATGCAAACAAAAACAGACAAGAAGAGACTAACTTGTTCAAAGACAAATATTTTGTAATGGAGAAGCTGGATTTGGATCTGATACATTCCTGTGTATCATCCTGTTGTCTTATAGCAATCAGTGCTCGATAAGTGCATTTTGAATGAATCAGTAGATAATGGTTTCTTCTGCCTTTGTTGTCCATTTACCTTGTGTTCCACCTGCCTAGGAAGTGCCAACCCTATGTGAGTCCAAAATCTCTTTTGCATTCAAACTGCTAGGTGTGCTGTATAAAATGATACTTCTTAGCAGATTGACTTCCTATTAAGTCACCAAGTTATCTGGGCCTTCAACAATATCTTTGGGAGACTGGTTCCAGAACCCTAATTGCCACAGGGTATCAAAATCCATGAGTGCTCAAGTCCCTTATATAAAATGAGGAGTTGCATATAACCTGCACAATCCTCCCATGTATTTTAAGTCATCTCTACTTTACTTACGCTGGCTTACACAATTCACATATGTTATATAAATAATTGTTATACTGTACTGTTTAGGGAATAATGACAAGGAAAAAGTCTGCACACATTCATTGCAAACACAATTTTTTCAAAAAGTTTTTAAATCTATGGGTAGATGAGGGCCAACTGTAATTCTGTGTTTCCCTAGTCTTTGCCTCCCATTTAGCATACAGTTCTCACTTCAGATCTCAAACATCTGTACCTCCATACTCCATTTTTCAACTGTGAACTCTGTTTCCTACTCATCTCTGCAAATTTGACTTATTTTGGCATCTATTCTTGCCTTTTTCTCTACTGTCAAAATATTTAGTGTTTTTCTATCAAAGCCTCTTCCACTCTCAGCTACTATCCTGTGTCCTTCTCTCACAGCCCAGCCTTTAGAAGTGTTGTTTACAATCTCTGTTTTCTGTCTGCACCTCCTCCTCTCCCTCTTACCTCCAGCTTCCTCCATTCCCACAATCTGGCTTCTTTACTCATTACTTCTCTCTTGATTAATTGCATCTTTGGATTTTCTTTAACCTATTTATTTATTTCTGTCTTGATTTTTATATTTAATTCATTGATTATTTTTTCTGCTTTTTAAATTATTTAAGTCATGAATTTTTCACTCTTTATTTTTGTCCTATAGATTATTATGTGTAGGATTTCCTCTCACCTTTATTTTTTATTTGTAAATGTTGGTTTCCCTTTGATCAAAGAGTATTTAACTGAAATATTTTAAAAATTAGAGTGGTAGAGTCTCTTGCTTTCTGGTTTTGCAATTAAATGATTTGGCTGTGTTTTGGTCAGAGGATAGTTTGGATTATTTCTACTTTGGGGGAATTAAGGAGTTCTCTGTGGCTTAACGTATAGTAAAACTTTGTGAATATTCCACAAGTAGCTTGCAAATGAGTTAAATTTTTAAATTTTCAGATTACAGAGTTCAATATACAAATTAGTTAAATCTGCATTATTAATTAAATTTAGTTTTTTCCATAATCTCATTTATTTAGGGACACATGAGCAGCAGAGACCCACATCCTTCCCTTGCACATGGCCCACGTTTGTCCCTGCTCTCCACATGGTGTTGAGGAGGAAGAGATGTTGGTATGATTGTTTCATAATCTGGAGCACCACTAGAAGAGGAGTGGAAGAATGAATCCCTGGCTCCCATATGGATGTTAGTTTGCTAGAGCTGCCCTAACAAAAGACACAACCTGGGTGGTATAGACATAAATTTGTTTTCTCACAGTGGGGAGGCTGGAAGTCCAAGATCAAGGGTACTGGCAGGGTTGGCTTTTCCTTTCTTTTTGACCTACAGGTGGCTAATCTGTGGCTGTGTCCTCCCCATGGCCTTTTCTCCGTGTGTACATCCTTGGTGTCTCTTCCTTTTCTTATAAGGATGCTAGTACCACTAGATTAGGACCTCAACCTTATCACTTTATTTACTTCCAGTACCTCTTTAAAGGGGCCATTTCCAAATACTCACATTGGTAGTTTGGGCTTCAATACATAAATTTTAGGGGAGACACCATTCAGTGGGAAATGGAAATAGGAAACAGAGAAACAGGGACAAATGTCATTTCTGATACCTGGCACCTAGTAAATTTCCTGCCAAGGGAAACTAAATAACTGTGAATTAATGTCTGCCCCACCCATTTGAATGCAAACTTGAAGAATAAATTCAGTTCAGTTAAAGAGGAAATATTTCTTGCACACATCCTACAATATCCGTAGCTCCAGCTCAGATCTCTCTGTAAGCTCTAGATCTCTTTTGGCTTCAGAGACTTTTTTCAGCCTCAAGCTGAGATGCTCAAAACCAAACTTCACACCCATCCTCTCATCCTCCTCACCCTTCAAGTAAACCTGTCCCTTCTGAGTTCCCAAATTGGTTAAGTGTTCTTAGCATCTATTCAGTGGTCTGGGGCAAAGCCAGGGTGTTGTGTTGTTATGGTTGATACATTGTGTCAACTTGAGCAGTTTAGAAGTTTAACTGAGAGACTCAACAGGGAGCCAGGGTTTTTACTCTGTAAATATCCTCATCCTGTGCAAAGGAGGGCAAGGAGATTTTGTGAATGCTACACCCCCACTGAAGGAGGGGTGGCCTGTGCCAGGGAGGAGAAGAGGCTTTTTTTTCCCTCTTTTGCTCTGGCTGCTGCCTTGAAGTACTGTCCCTGTGCCATGCCACCCTGCCTTGGAGCCAGCTGATTATGGACTGAAATCTCCAGAAACTGTAAGCTACATAAATCTTTTCTTCCCTAATTTTGGGTGTTAGGTGTTCATATCAGCAACGAGAGAAAAGTAACCAAGACATGTGTTGAAAGCTGTGAATCATGAAGTACTAAATATTAAAACCAGCAAAGGTACCTGCAACTTATAATCACTGATATCTATGGGGGTTCAGAGGAAATTTTGTTTTAAAAAATTAGGCATGCTTCTAACAAAGTTTGAAAACTCACTGTAAAAAGGAGTGTAGTAAGTAAAGCAGAAGAGACCAAAACCCTTCCCTGCAAACCACAGCCACTGAAAAGGCTGGGCCAGGATAGCAGTAGTTAGTGTCTGCTGAAGGAGACCTGGACAGGAAGGTAGTTGCGATAGAGGTGAAGAGTCGTGGAGACGGGAGTTCAGGAAGTTTCATTCATGGGTTGTCTGTTCTTCACCCAAGTGTTCAGCAGTGGGGCTAGACCTGGGGTGCGGGGTGGTACACAATCCTTCTCTGTCAAGAAGGTCCCAGGGTACACACCTATAATCCCAGTACTCTCAGACATTGAGGCAGAAGGATCTCAAGTATGAGCCCAGCCTGGACAATTTGATGATTTAGCAAGGCCTTCTCTCAAAATTACACACACACACACACACACACACACACACACACACACAGCCTTCAGTATGAAGGTTCTGGCTTTAATCCCCAGTACCAAAATAAGGAGAAGGAGGAATAGCAGTCTAGGGAATCAGATTGCTGTCCTTCCTGGACAGACTCACTGATCTCCATAGCTCTTTGGGGATCTGTCTTTCACACAGTGACCGGTGTGACCATTCAGGTGAATTTTGAACTCATAGTCAAAATATATCTGGAGTACTTCAGATTTGTCCAGAATCCTTGGGGAGATGAATTTCTCCATTTCTTCCTAAAGCACTAATATGCTACGTTTTAGTCAGGTGCTAGTCTC
>RJWT010039305.1:0-12697 GCA_004365215.1 Cuniculus paca | reverse complement strand
GAGAGGGGGAGAGAGACAGAGAGACAGAGACAGAGACAGACAGAGACAGACAGAGACAGAGAGAGGCCGAGAGAGACAGAGACAGAGAAAAGAAAGGAGGAACCAAGAATGCCTTGGAAGGCAGCCAGTGAACGGTATCTAGGGTAGACGGCTAAGGCACCTTTCATCTATTTGTTTGTTTGTCTTTATTTATTTATTTATTTATTTATGTATTTTCCAGGTTGGAGCTCAAACCCAGGACCTCTTTATCCCCCACCCTTGGCACTTTTCACATTGAGGGTGATTGATGTAAAACCTGAGTTTGCTTGGTATTCTGACATGAAAATTTTTCTTCCTCCCTTGCCCACCTGCCCAGCACAAATCCACTAGAAAGTCCTGCTGCATTCTACAAAATCACAAGCAACAAGAGAAAAATGGATATATTGGACTTAATCAGAATTAGAAATGTCTGTGCACTCAAGGAAAAGATCAAGTGAAGGAGCAGTCCACAGAATGAGAGAAAAGGCTTGCAGACTCTATATCTGATAGAAGACCAAAGTTCAGAATGTATAAAGAACTGTGTAATTCAACAGCAGAACTGAATTAAAATGAGCAAATAACTCAAATCGACATTTCTTCAAAAAGATGGATCCGTGGCCAATGATCTAAAGAAGAGTTGCTCAGCATCGCTAATCTGTAAGGAGATGCAACCCAGGACAGTTGCATCAGCCCCTCCAGGAGAGCTGTTGAAAAACAAGCTGAAAGAAAGCAAAACAATGCGAAGGGGAAATGGCAAGTATGACCTCAGCGCCCTACTGGTGGGAACGTAAACGTGCATGGAAAGAGAGGACACGGCAGCTCATCAAAAAATTAAACAGAATTTTATGAAACATTTTATGACAAAAGAAGCATTGCAGGTTTCACTAAACATCTGGACAGACTCTCCGTGGTCACCAGGCAACCCCCGGAAAATGCACTGTGGTACGCTTTTCAAATATCTCTTATCTTGAGAGCTCAAAATAGGAGAAGTATTGGAATTCGCAAGGACCTTGATAAAAATAAATTTCACTGCACCCTAATGAAACACATTTTTCTTTTTAAACAAAAATTCCTCTGGGATTTTTAGTTGTTTTTTCTCCTTCTCTGTCCATGTCTCTGCCACGCTTCAGACTTGAGGTGATGGTCAGTGCAGAGTTCTTTGAGTGGCTGATTGTCTCGCTTTAGGATTTGCTCAGGCTCCCCAAAGTCAGCTACAATTTTCTACCTGCCAATGTGAACTTTTGGATGCACGCGTTCAAGTGTTTGTGGAGTGATCATATTGATGCGGTGAGGGAGGGAGCTTCAGGGAGTGACAGGAGAGTTCATGTGACTCAATTGTCTTGGCTGTTGCGGTTCGGGAAAGTGGTGCAGGCAAAGAGGGCTTTGATCAGTGTGAGAGAGACGCCATGATCTCTGCTTGAATGGAGAAGCGATCCAATCCTAGAGAAGCAGGCTGAGCAACATAAACATAGGAAGAAGAGCTCTGACAGACTCCCTGGCTTCAGGCTGCTTTGCCGTGTGTGTAGGTCCTGGACGCAGTACTCTGCCCTGCGCATCACACTTACCGTAAAGTCTTTATGTCACTCATCCCATCACTCAGCCAAGCATCTGTTGAGTGAACTCTACACTGACTGTCACCTCATGTCTGAAGCTGGCAGAGTCACGGACAGAGAAGGAGAAAAAACAACTAAAAATCCCAGAGGAATATTTGTTTAAAAAGAAAAGTGTGTTTCATTTGGGTACAGTGAAATTTATTTTTATCAGGGTGCTTGCGAATTTCAATACTTCTCCTATTTTGAGCTCTCAAGATAGGAGATATTTGAAAAGCGTACCACAGTGCATTTTCTGGGGGTTGCGTGGTGACCATGGAGAGTCTGTCCAGCCCCTTGGCCCCCATCCTTGTGCCTCTGTGGTATTTTCATCCAACTACCTGGACAAGGCTGGGCAGTGCGGGAAGGAATTCCCCCTCGGGAAATCTGAGGCGTAGGCAGCTCTGGAGCCAGCCAGGCTTCCCTGAGCTCAAAACTGCCGACCCCACAAGGCCAGGACGCTGCTGTCCGCTGCTCCGGGTTGCGTTGGCCTCAGTTTGCTCCTTCCTTGGCCCTGCTGGCTGAGGCCACCACCGTAAGAGTCCATCAGTCAGGAAGCAGAGGACACTGGGCAGGTGAGAGGGAAGCTAGGAGTGGGCTCTGGAGTCAGACGGCATCCTGACCCCATGGTGGTGAGACCGTGGGTGTCCACGGGAATGCTTCTCCCCATCTCCAGATGGGTGTCTGCTCCCACACCGAGGGAATTTGGGAGTGGTCACGCAGACACTGCAGATCGGTTTCTTCCCTGCAGCCACACCCCTGCAAGGTATCTTGGGGTGCCCTTCCTCTCAGAGGCAGCCTTGGCCTTTGCTTTGGACAAGGAGATGTTAGCAAATATGGTTCAAACCGAGCCTTGGACACCGCTTTTCTGCTGGGCCAATCTCATTCAAAGCTCATGGGAACCATCTGACACCCACGGGAAAGGCGACACCGCAAATGGGACCTGGTGGCTAAGGCCACCATCAGTACGGAGTTCTCAAGTCAGCAAAAGGACAGCAATCTGAAGCACCATTTGCACGGAAAGAACAGCATATGCACAAAGATTTCCTCTCTGATGTGATAAATACATTGTGCCAAAACTGATCTTTGCCAGCAATTTCTCCTGATTGACTTTGGGCTCCCGATGTACAAATTCTGACACCAAGAATCAGATTTGGATGTCAGAGGAAGGTGAAATCTCTATCTTACGTCAATCAGCTTCACTGCCCTACTCAGCAGCATAGGTCCACAATTTCTTCTCCAAACTCTTGTGGCCATGTGAGTTTCAGAAACAAAGATGCTCCTGATGCACTAAAGGTCCTGTAACATCTCTAAGTGGTCTTCAGAGGGACTTAGCCCTCATTAGCATTTGTGCTTTTGTAGCAATGTATAAGAATAGTCATCTTGGCACCATTAAATCTCCAAGTCACATAGGTCAGGATAGCTGAATATCGGCCACCAGATGCAGGTGGAAATTGGGTAACACAGAGCAAGAACTATGATTAGCACGTAGCATTGGGTCCTAGGAGTAAACTTTCCTCTCATATTGCTCTAGAGCCAGAGATGGCTTGCCTTTCTGGATTTGGTAGGTAGGGGACCAGCACTACCTATCCTGCATATCCTTTCTACTCTAGAGACTACAGTGGCATGGATCCTACACTCAGAGCTATGAAGTCTTAAGATTTAGAATTTCAAGCCTGGTCAAGCTCCTGTCACTCAGGGAGACATGGCTCAGCTGACAGCAGCTGCAGAACATGGTTCTACCCGTGCAGTGCGTCCTCTTCTGACTGAGACTGAAGCCAGAATTTAAAGTTCATGGGAGATTTGAGTCACCTGGACTCAATGGGGCAGGCAGGAAGAGAGAGAGAGAGCTCTAGAGCTCTAGCTGACTGGCCTGGATAGAAGAGGCTGAGCTAAGGATGTGGAGAAAAGCCCAACCAGACAGTGAGACAAAGTGGACAGGCGCAGGGGAAGGACATGGGGTTTCCAATGCTCATGGGGACCAGCGGCCTCCCCTGTCCCGACAGGATGGACACAGGCTAGGATGTGGGATCAGCTGGCCTCCTGAACTCCTTAGCAAAGAGGAATTTCCCATTTGCCCATACATGATCTCCAGAGCCTTGGGGTGGGTTGACATGGCCTCCTCGGGGGACAATGCTGACACTTAGAGTTGAGGGACCTGGAGCACACAGGCACTGAGAGACATATGACAACTATCAATTTTGCAATCAATTTTGTAAAGTGTTTGTTTGACTATGGGGGAACTAATGAATACATCATTTTTACATTCCCCAGAGAAGGCTACTAGGTAACCCTAGGAACCTATTTTTTGATAAAAGTTGAGGCTTTCCTGCGTATTTTCAATTACTGTCTACTAATACCATGTACTCGACATATGGACAAGATGTGCTTTTCTTTAAAAGCACTGCACCTCCTAGGGTATGTACGACTTGATTTCCTATGAGAGGTGACCTGCTATTTTGACAGTGATTCTGCTAATAAATGTCACAAGATTATTAGTGTGATATTTTCCATTTTTCCACTGGAGATAGAAACCTCTCTTTTGTACTTTATTGCTGTTTGAGGTCATGCGATGGCTTGGGGGAGTGACCAGTGTGGAAACCAGTGTAAGCCTCCTTAGGGACGACTCTGGCCCTTCGAATTCAGTGGACTGCGTCCACAAGCAGCATGTCCCCCTGCCTTTGTTTCCTCTGTCCGCAGTGGGTAATATCTCCTGGCGCGCCGGAAAAGGGCTGCATCTGCCGCACAGGCTTCCTCCTGCCCCGATGGCGTTTGGGATTTGTCGTAAACGTGGGTCGGCCCAGGAGCAGGCGCTTTCATCATGTCTGTCCTGGGAACGCTTTAGACTAATGATCCTGAGAGAACCCCTCCGACTTTTCCCAAGTCAGACTCCTCTGGGCAGAACTGTGACGCTGGGCTTTGTTGTTTCCTGCTGTGGGCCCATCGCGGGGCTCTGGTGCCCCGGCTTCTTTGAAGAAGGATGGCAGGTTTCCTGCAGCTCCTTCTACAAGCAGACAGCTGTGGAAACAGCAAACATCTTCCCACTCAGGGATGCTGCTGCAGTCTCCATCCTCGGCCCCTTGCTCTGTGGATTTCTGCGAGAAGCCCTGGGAAAGGAGGGAACATTTCTCATGCAGGGTCTCACCGCGGCGTCCATCAGGGTCACCATCTTCCTCAGCCCTTGTGGAGTGTTGTCTACCCAGGGGTCCATCGTGTGGGCCCAGCAGCCGACCACAGTGGGAGGACACAGACCCTACGAGGGGGACATGACTCTGAGACACAGTGTTAGCCCACATGGATGTGAGCCACACTGATCACATTTTAGCATGAGTTTCTGGTGCTGATTTGCCACTGAAATAGCTTCTTTGGGCATTGAGAAAATAGGAACCACTCTGGGAAAACTCCACTCATGCAAGGATGGCAGTATACCTCTCTAGATACTCGTCTCTTTCTTTTTTTTTTTAATTTTAGAATGAAAAAAAGAATAAAAATGATGATACAGAATTTCAAAACAAAATAATAGGAGATTAACAATGGTCAATACATTGCATATTGTTATTTTCAAAGTAGTTGCTCAGATTACAAGATACAGGCATGAAAAAAATGATCAAACAATGTAAGCACAAATCGTTCTCTTTGATGAACTAACAGAGATTTGTAGGCTATTTTATGTTTTAGAATAAACCGAAGCCCGTGGAAATAAAGTGCATCGCTTTTTTTCCCTTATAAAATAAAATGTGCACATAGTCGCACAAACTGAATGCCGAGGGTTGAGAGCACTTAGAAGTCAGCCCCTTGTTGCTTGCAGAGCTGTCCACTTCTCCTCAGGACCGTTCAGCCCACACCCCACCCTGCCCGGAGTTAACAACTCGTCACTTCCTTGAGTTTTCTTTATGCTTCTGTAGCCCAGTCGAGCATCTTTGGAAACTGGTGAAAATGGCTTGAGGCACGCCCTCCCTCCCATGCGTCTGGTCTCCCTGCAGTTTGTCTGCTGAAGGATTGGGGGTGCCGAGCTGCACAGTGTGGGGCCCCACAGCTCAGTGAGGCACCTTCTTCTGCTGACCTTGCTCGCTGCACACTAAGGTCGCCTCGTACTTTGGGGTTGCACAGTGGTCGCTGGTTCTGCCACTTATTAGGAGGAAGCTTTTGGACCAGAACCTCCTTTCTGTCCTGCCTGTGCCCTGGTCACCTCCTGGCAGCAGGTCCCTGTTCCTCTCCAAAAGCTCTACCTTGGTGCATGGGTCAGCTGGGAGGAAAGCTGGGCTGGCCCTGAGAACCTGCTGGGATCCAATGCCCCAGCCTGGTTGTTGCTGACCACAGTCATCCAGTGGTGTGGACTGGACTGTCCTAGAGCCCGTCTGCCTCTGGCCCTGCCACTTCTCTGTCCCCTGGCTGTTTGGTCTCCACCCCTTAAGCCCCACCCCCAACGCCACCCTGCATGTGTGGTTTCTGCCCTCGTGCCCTGTCCCTTTATCATTTGGGGACTGTGGAAATAGCAACACGGTTGTGTGCTGTCTGCACTGCTGGCTAGGTCCCCCATCTCTTTCACGTTGGGACTGGGAAAGATCAGAAAGCCACTGACTGACCCGACACTCTCTGCCTGGGTCCCCTGCAGCCTGGCCTGCAGGGTGAGTCACAGGCAAGGGATGCGGGGAGCAGGGGTGCAGGAAGACGCTTGGGGTGACAGATTGATTTTCTTTTACTAAAGTACCAGGACTACAGTTTGTACCAAAAAAAGGCATCGACCATTTTTCCAGCGTCTCCTTTGCTCTCTGGTGAAGAGTCTCCCTGGGAATAAACCCCAGCTCTGTGGATGGACCTGTCCGGCTGCGCCTCTGGTGAGCCCTGGGAGCATGGCGCTTGCTCAGATGACCCGAGCTTACCTGTGTATCAGAAGCAGAAAGGCCTGCGCTTCGTGGGTCCAGCTCTGCAGGGTCACCCTCAGTGCTCTCCCTACCTCCTCCGCCTCCCATCCCCCAGTCGGCGCTGTCTGTTCCTACAGTGCAGGGGATCGAACCCAGGGTCAGGCGTGTGCCAGGCAGGTGCTCCTCCACCAAGCTCCATGCCAGCACTCATCAGTTCCAGCCGGTGTCACCCAATAAAGACCTTCTGAACCAGCTTGTGTTTTCCAGCCCCACCGCCCCCTCTCCGTCCCCTCTAACCCAATGTCGTCTCCTGCGGGGCCGTGAAGCACTCTCCCAAGCACCTCTCAGATCCTTTCCTCAAACCAAGCCGCAGCAGTTTCCATCTTGGATCCCTTCCTGCCCTTCAGGGCTTCGAGGCAAGAATGATGCTGAAAGGAGTGGCCTACATGCCTCCCTCCAGCTGCCGTCTCTGTTTCTGTCACGCAGGCCACCCCTGCCTGGGGGAATGGGTACATACAAGTCCCTTCCTCGAAGGCGTCTCCCTGCCTCACCCCCCGGGTTAGGCTGTGGAGTCTCAGAGCTCAGCGCTGTGCCGGCTATTGCCTTGTCTATGACAGTACATGCTTGCTGTCACCCTGGCCATGGGGCAGGGAGAAAGTCATCTTCCGTCACTCTTCAGTCCCCACACAGGGCTGGGCAAACAGGACTCAGAATATTTTCACTGAACACATGAACGGAGGTGGTAGGCATATGACCCGCATTGTGAGTGGGCCAAAACCATTTAGCTTTACCCAACCGTTAAGTACTTATTACTATTTTTTTGGTTTTATTTTTAAAATCAAAGCATTTTTAAAAGAAATCACCTCAGTGAGCAGCACCTTGCCGGAGGTGGGCGTCGGGGTTTCCACGAAGCCTCACTGAGAAGCTGTGATGACACCAAGACTCCAGCGACAACTCATCACTCACACAAAACCCCACTCAGTCGTGTGCTCCGGGCACCGTGCACTCGGTCCTCTGCGCTGACCGCTGTCTGAGAAAATTCTTGGAAGTCATGGCTGGGATGAACGTGATTGGGATTAGTCTGTGCAGGACAGCTGGGTACAGTTTTCTTCAGGTTCCAAAGTCTTCTGCACTCTCCAAACTTCAAGCGATTACTTTTAAGCAAAAATGTCAAAACTGAAGAAGACGTTTCATGTTCCCTGGCTTATTCTTTCAACCCGGATTATCACTTTGGTAAAAACCCCGACTCCTAAGATAAAAGTTCAGTAAATAATAAAGCGGTTCCTGTGTATGTGTGATTACCCAGGAACAAAGCAAGTGAACAGAAAGGAACTTCCCGAGTTTGTGGAATATTCTAGGTCATTGTTCCCTCACTGGGTAACAGTAGCGCAAAGCAATTCAGATAACCATGATTTAGGAATGAGCCCCTCCCCCCGCGCACCTGAAGGCTGGGCTCCCTGGGCCAGAGGAATGAGTCATCGCAACTTGTCCGTGCCACGCGGAGAGGAAAACAACAAGCTCCTATCTCCCCTCACACCAGCGATAAGGTGACACACACTCCATCAAAGCAGAGGCCACGAGAACAGTTCAGAGGTCACTTTGCAATGGAATTATTGAAGAGTGTTCTTTTTAGTTCCCAGAAAAACAAATTGCAGGAAAAGGTTGAAATAATCATGCAGATTAGATTAGTGGTTCAAAACTTGGATACTTTGTCCTCTTAAGGGACATTTGATGAAGCCTGGGACATTTTGGGTTGTCACCACCAGGCGGGTGCTAGTGGGATCTAACACACAAAGGCTGGGCACACAGGCTCACCCTAGTGTGGGGTTATCCCGCTGAGACTCCCCTGGAAACCCCTAGAGTAGATCAGAGAGGACTCTGGAGCAGTTCAAGATCTGCGGTCACAGGGACCATGCCGGCTTTCCAGTTGCAAGTGACGGATAAAATTCACAAGGAGCTGGGGGCCAAGCTAGGAGGAGGTCTCCCTGCTCCACTGTGCTCTCGCCCAGCGCCAGACCAAGCTCATCCCTTGGGTGACAGTGTGAGGATAAATGAAAGATGAATTCTACAGTGATGTGAAATTTTCAAGAAAGCAGAATTGAAAATGCAGCTTGCTTTTTGAGGTGGGTAGGTGTTATTGCTGTACTTTGTCTTTAAGTCTTCCTTCCTTTTTGTATAACCCTCTCCTTCCCCTCCTCCTTCCCCACAAGCCGACAGAGCTCCCCATCCCAGTCTGTACACAGCTTTCTACGTTTCCCTGGTTTGTGTAGACACAGACATAAACTGTGTGTGTTACGCATGTCCATGCACATCTTTTGCTGTTGTTTCCATCCTCGGACACTATTTCCTAAGACTTGCTTTATTTTTTCAAAAATATTTCATGGGAATATGTAAAGCAACTGCATGCTCTCATAATTTATTCAGTCCTTACCCTTCTAATAGGCATGTATTCTATTTTTACATGGTGAAAAATGCTAAAATAGTATCTATTGCAAATGATGTTTTGATGTTTTATTTTAATGGGACAAATTATTAGAAGTGTGACTACACCATGAAGAATGAGAGGTAAGAGAGCCTTCTTAGTTAAAACCAGGAAACTCAGAATCTGTAGAAGAAAAATTTTAATTAAATTACATGTAAGTTAAAGTGTTTGTGAAAAAGTACAAAAATGTCAACAAATGTTTAGTTTTAGAAAATGTTCACAAAGATAATACATGTGGTGGGCAAAAGAATAATTATTACAGTATCCACATTACTTTTTTATATCTCCATGAAATTGGGTAAAGAATGTATACAGGCAACCAAAACCATATGAACCAAAAACATGAGAATATGTTTAAATTCCTTAAACCACAGAACTGCAAGTTAAGGTAGTGACATTCTATCATTTTGGACCTGCCATACCTGCAGACATTAAAGAGGGTCATGGCATGCACTTCTGGCGGAAAATATATTTGCATACACTCCTGATCATAAGGTGCACCATAAGGCTGGGAACCAGCGTGGATTAATTGCTTGGAATTTATGTCTGGTCACAGAAGCAGCAGGTGTGTAAAAGCAGCTTGGGGAAAAGATTTCAGAAAGGTTCCGTTAGTAGATCTCAGTACCAGTAAAGTAGCCAAAGGAGGTCCAGAAGTGGGCCCACCGGTGTGCAGCAGTATGCACACAGGAACTCTCCGGGGACAGTTTGGTCACCTTGCTTGGGTCAGGCTCCTCCCTGAGTTGCTGGGTCACAGATCAGAGCCCAGGCCTGGAAAAACCGTGGTGGGCAGAGTGTGGCAAACAGCCCATCCCTCTGGTAATTCAGATTCAGCCCTACACATATTAGGACTCTACCCTGTCTGTATTACTCAAAGGTCTACTGTAATAAAATGTTCAAAGCAATTAACTTACAAAGAGGTAAGATTTACTTTGGCTCATGATTTTGGAAGTTGGGGCCCATGATCACTGAGTTATATCATGGCAGGAGTGGGTGGCAGGGCAAATATCTCAACTCCTCAGCCAGGAAGCAAAAGAAAGAGGAGGAGACCAGGCTCCCATAATCCTCTTTGAGGCCACACCCCACAATGACCTAAAGATCTCCCGCTAGGTCCCACCTCTTAAAGGTCCCACCACCTGCTAATAGGCCTTAAAACAAACCTTGGGGGATGTGAAACCTCTACTGCCCTAAGGCACAGAGCTGCCACATGCCTGAGTATCCTGACCTATGGGTAAATCTAAGGTCAGCCTGAGCGGCGTCTGCAGAGAGGAAGCTCTGGCTATCAAAGAGAGAAGGTCTGGAGTAATTCCCATGCCAGCACGCTGTCCTTGGAGCAGGAGGCTTGGCCCAACGGGGGCAGGTTGTTGGTGACCAGAAAGGAGGTGGCGCTCGTGAGAAAAACATGAGCTCACAGACTGACGCCTTTGTGTCCTCGCTCTGTTGTGTCCCGAAGTGCTGCACCTCGGGATGCTGGAAATCCTGACTGCGAAAGGAGAACTGCTCACGTCCTACAGAACCAAGATATATGCAACTTGGAAGCCTGTGTTGTCCCTAATGTCACCTAGAGTGAGGACCTGAGACAGCAGGAACAATCCGAAAACAAGTGCCCAGTGCAGGCTCGGGAGGCGTGGGCTCGTGAGTGCGCCTGCTCTCGCAGGATCGGCAGAGGGCGCTCTCTTCTGGCAGCTGTGTCTCAGAGGATCTGAGGTTCGCAGTCCTCATGGGTCAGTGAGGAACTACAACAGCAAAGGAAGTCTCTGGTGACACCTTGCTAGAGTTTGAATAAAAGTCCCCTAAAGGCCCATGAGTTAAAGGCTCAGTCCACAGGGTGTCAGGAGGGATGGTGGGACTTTAAGAGGTGGGGCCTGGTGGGAGGAAGTGAGGTCCCTGGGGCGTGGCCCTGAAGGGGATTTGGGACTCTGGGCCTCCCTTTTTCTCTTTGGTTGTCATATTCTCCCACGATGATGAACTCCTTCTCAGAGTCCCAGGCGAGGGAGCGGCTCGGCTCGGGCTGGGACCTCCTAAACCATGAGCCAAAGCAATGTTTGCCTTTTCTAAGCTGATGATCTCAGGCATTCATGATAGCCCTATGGACATCGTGACAATGCTGGAATCCTTTCTCACATCCCACTTCTGGGGCCTGGGCCAACCGCAGCACCCCACCTGGTTTGTAGCATAGGAGCAGGACAGTCACAGTCTTGTGGGAGGAAGGGGAGGCCCAGTCTCTGTCCTCCCCAGTCTCCTGCCTGGTGACTGCTGGCCCCTACACACCTGCAACACAATGCAGAAGAACCTGGCTCTAGGGCCGGATCAGAGCAAAGCAAAACTAGCACGAGACCCCAATATTCAAAACCATTTCAGTCGTCACCGAGGCTTAGCATGCTGCACTGTGGCTCCTCATAAAAAGCCTCTCAGACAGGCAGGCTGTTGTGGCACTGCTGTTATCCCAGCACTCTGGAGGCTGAGGCAGGAGGATGTTGAACTAGAGGTGAGCCGGAGCTACACAACACGCTCGAGGCTACCCTGGGCCACACAGCATAGACCCAGTTTCAAACAAAGAAACAAAGAAACAAACGAACAGCTGCAGCAAACATGTTTCCTATATGTAAGGGTGGAACCTGGCCAGATCCTAGAGCTGACTCCTGTGATCAAGACCTATACACCACGCAGGAGGGACAGCTGCCACCTGCCCTGGGGGAACAGGCTTTCCCTCCCCCTCTACTCTGCGTTCTCAAGGCTCTGTCACTTTGGGGGAGGGTCACGTTTACAACGAAGATGCTAAAATAAGACTTTCTGAGTCACAAGTCCCCAGGAAAAAGTTTGGCTAAAAGTCTGGGTTTTGATGACTTCAGACTCAGAATGAGAGCGCTGGCAGGTTATACTCAGCCAAGAATAAACCTCCGCTGTGCGGCTGAGTCATAGGCCCTTTTGGTGCAATCACTAACACTGGGTAATAAGTTCCACGTTTCCCCAGCAGAGCCTCACAGCGGAGCCGCTTCCCCGCCAGGCCGCCGGAGCTCTGCGCGCGCTCGCTGCTCTGCACGCTCTTGCAGGCAGCAGACGCGCCCACCCTGGACAGCACCCTGATGGGCCCTGAGTCTCTGCAGGGTGGGGCGTGCAGGGATTCTTTCTCAGCACCTTACACAAGTTTGAGGAGAAGCTGATGTAAGACAAGGTCGACTGCCCGTAGGCACTGCAACTCTATGGAGACTGTGAAAAACTCACTCTTTCGGAAGAAGGAGGTAGTTGGTAGAACTATTCCTCTCGTGATAAACAAGAGAAAAAAGGGTTAGGTCTTAAACCAAAGAAAATCTGGCTTCAGCCAACTTCATTTCTTTGAGGCGCACAGCCAGCCTTTGAAACTCGCGTTCTCTGTGGAGGTGGACCCCAGCCAGCGCTCTTGGTGAAAGAAGAGAGGAAGGACACCCGTGTGCATTACAGCCTTTGGGTGGGGAGGCGCCGCAGCAGCTGAGCCTGCAGACCCTGCAAGGAGGGCTGGGGAAGCTCGGAATTTAGGGTCGAGTCTCCATTTCTAGCACTATGGGCAGCCAGTTACTAAAAAACAGACAGAAAACATTAAAGTGTAGAATAAATTCTTACTCTGACTTTTAAAAATGTGTATTTGAGTCTAATACATTAAAATAAAAACACATGAGTAATAATTTATAAACTACAAGCAACAGTATTGCGTGAAATAGAAGGAAGCTAATATAAATTGAAAACTTTTGGAGCCATTTGGAGCGTAG
>RJWT010039304.1:0-12697 GCA_004365215.1 Cuniculus paca | reverse complement strand
CATACCGTCTTTGCTTTCTCACCTCAGTAGTAAACAGGATTTCTAATAATAAATGTGTTTGCATGGAACTAAAGATGGGTTCTCCACTAGGTTGTAAATTCCACAAATAGGGGTAGAGGTCATGTTGTTTCGTTCTGCTTTGTATTTCCATGGCCCCGCACAGGCCTGGTGTGGAGGATTAGGTGCTCATTAAATACTGGCTAAATAAGTGCTTCCAAACATGTTTTTACCTGTGTGTGCATTTTAGAACTTACCACACATTTTTTTATTTGAATGCAACCTTTCTTGATCTGATTGTTCTCTTTTTTGAGACATGCAATACTGTTGGAAATTCTGCTGGTAACATTAGGTATTAGGATTTTCTCCTCTGCTCTGGTTTGATAGAATGAGATCCTATTTTCACAATGCTACATCTTGCCACGTGTGCAGATTTTTAAATAATTTTTTAAAATGCCACACAGGGCTCAAACATTATCATCTGGTACCATGGGTCCAACTCTCAACCTCACACTTGTCAGGCAGGCAGTTGTGCCACTGAGCAATATCCTTGGCCTCAAACTTTGTTATCTGACAAAAATGAAGATAAACACTTTTTTTTTTAAACTTCTGTTTTAAACAAAGGAAGGCAAGCGGGCATGGTGGCACTCACCTGTAATCCCAGCACTCAGGAGGCTGAGGCGGGAGAATCATAGCAAGTATGAGGCCAGCCTGGCCTATGTAGTAAGTTCAGGCCAGCCTGAACTACATAGTGAGACCCTGTATCCAAAAAAAAGGAATGTGTATTTAACTTTTACTAAACCATCTATGTCTCTTTTTTTTTTTCCTTCTGTCTTTTTGAGACAGGGTCTCATTATGCAGTTCAAGCTGGCCTTGAGCTCACTTTTTAGCCCAGTTTGGTCTCAAACTTGAAAGGATCTTCCTGCCTCAGCCTCCCAAGTGCTGGGATTACAGGAGTGTGCCACCACGCCCGGCATCATGTGTGTCTTTAGAAAATTTTAGGCATACTAGAAAAAAAAATCTTATTCCAGAAATCATCAACTTCAGCAATTTTTAAAAGTTTTTAATGTTGATACATGTGAGGGCTCCACCCTCCCCCCACCCCCCACCCCCCACCCCCCGTACTGGAGATGAACCCAGGGCTTTTGCACTGAGCTATATACCCAGTCCCTTTTTCTTAGAAAGAGAATCTCAGCAAGTCACTGCATATTCCAGGCTGGGCTGAAACTTGTGACCCTCCTTACCCTTCCAGAGTGCTGGAATTGCAGGCATGGGCTCCAGTTTGGAGACTTTTTTTTTTCGCATCACCAAGGATTGAACTCATGACCTTGCGCTTGCCAAGCAGGCGCTTAGACCGCTGAGCTAGATCCCCGGCCCTGGTGTTTTTGAGACAGGGTCTCACTATGCTGTTCAGGCTGGCCTTGAGCTCACTTTGTAGCTTAGGCTGGTCTCGAACTCACAATGATCCTCCTGTCTCAGCCTCCTGAGTGCTGGGATTACAGGCATGAGCCACCACGCCCGATTGAGACTTTTCTTTAGAGAAGACAAGAAGAATGTTTACTTGACACTTGGTTAAGTTTTTGTGTAATTTTAGGGGATAGAGAGTGGGCACAAGGGGGCTGACGTGGCTGATTTGTCTAACTGCAGCCCCTGAGGGATGTTTATTAATCAAACAGATGCATTCTGGAGGCTCATCACGTATGCCACAGACAATGTTTCTAGTGGAGAAATAGAGGTAGAAGACACAAGTGATATTTGCTGTGCTTTGCTGTTAGGTGCTTTTCTGTCTAATATGGTTTATTCTTCTGTTTTTTTTTTCTTTCTATTTTGAGATGGTCATGCTATGTACTTCAGGCTGGCCTGAACTCATTATGTAGCCCAAACACTCCTCAAACAGCTTTCCGCCTGCCTCAGCCTTCCTCCCGAGTGTTGGGATTACAGATGTGCACCATCCCACTTAGCTGAGATAAATTTATTATTTCCATTTTACAGATGAGAAAATTTGTGATCCAAAGTATTAATTAATGTTTCTAAGGGTATAAGAAAGCACAAAGGATCAGATGATCAAATCAGACTCACATGTACCAGAGATCTAACACAGGCGCAAGCTTCACAAATGATTTCAAGACCAAAAAAAAAGAAGACCTCTTATTTAGGAGGCACAGAGGAGCCAGGACGGTGCCCCAGACCACCCACGTGGCTCCCTGCTCACTTCCTGCAGGAGTGGGATTAGCTCTGGCCCTGACCTTCAAAGTCTCTAAGAGATGTGTGCGGTCTGATTGCTTACACAGAAGACCACTGCTGTCTTCACGAAACGTCCCATTTTACAGCAATCGTTAAAAAGACTGCATGACATTTTCAGGGAGTCAAATTCCATAAGTTCATAAATTCCAGATTTCCATGTCATAGTAATCAGTCTGGCCCTTTATGCCGAAAGCATTCCAGAGATAAGGACTCCGCCACTGCAGCTGCCTGAGGTCCCTCGCTGCTCGATCACTGGGACGTTTGCCCAGGTTATCTTCTTCCTCTCTCTGCGGGTATTTCCTCAGGAAAGTGAGAGAGCAGACTACCGGTCTGCTGCTAACCCCCTTCTTCCTTCCTCCCTTCCTCCCTTTCTCTCTCTCTCTCTCTTTCTCTCTTCCTTTCCCTTTCTTTTTCTTCTTGCCTTCCTTTCTTTCTTCCTGTTGGTGTTTTGGTTTTGTGGATTACTTCCTGAAACCAGACTCCCATCACACAGTGCTGGACCTTTCACTCTGTAACCCTGCTGAATAAAACAGTTGGGGTGCAGTGGAAGAAAAGTTTTCAAATCACATTTTAGGAGATGGTCATGATGCTAGATTTCACCTAAAGATAACATCTAATATACTAGGTAGTTTCGAGCTCTTTTAAAAAATTATTAACAAAGACTCTGTGTCTACCAATGTTAAAATACCAGACCTCTGAGCGTTTTCATCAGTAACCAGTTAATTCATTGAAAAAAGAGATAATCAGAGCAAGCGTTTGATTTCAATGACTTATTGTTTAGCTGGATTGGCTCGCTGCTTAAAAGAACTGATACGAGTTCTGTCAGGTTGTTAATCCAGCAGCCTCCACAGAGACAAAACCTCTCTATTCCTGAAGCTATCTCACAATACATTTTTGTCTGCATCTCCAGTTTCATTTGAAAATGTAAGAACACACAATCCAATTCTTTAAAAATTGTAAGTATGAAACATTAGCCCTTGTACCAAGCATTATGTGTATTTTCTTTTGAGGAACTGGGATAATTTCAGGCTTTTGTGTATCTTCTGGTTTTCCTGTGAGATCTAATCAGGTCCAAAGTCCAGTGTAGGATCCTTTTTATTTGATTCATCTTACAAATATGTCCCTGAAGGAACGGCTGCTTTCTTACCAAGCTGTGAAAGGCTGATTCGGGGAGTGTCTGGGTTACACTGCAGTCCAGTCTAGGTTGGTGGTGACATCTGCAGACTATTTTCTCATCCATGGGAAGTGAGGTGTCCTCTGCAGTGCTTTGGGGCCTCAGCTGGTACCAAGTGGCACCATTGTCACAGCTCAGCCGGAGGCCAGGACAGGGCAGTCATCACTATGCCCCCATCTCCCCACCCCATTGTGAGGAGGCTTTTGTCCTGCACACAAGGCCCCCAATGAACAGTGCCAGGGCACCTCGGTTCTGGTGTGAACCGCACATCCCATACCCTGATGCCAGCCCGCAAGTCACTTGGGAGCACCAAGTGTTTTGACCTTTGTGTGTTTAATGGACTTAATTTTGGGGAATGTCTCATTTCTCAAATTCCATTGAAAAAGTGCCAAGAATTATAATTTTGGCAGAGAGTATGATTATTATTGTTACTTTGCTACAGCGGTCCTGTAACAGAAAGTACTGAATGGGATGTTCACTGGGAGTGAGGTTTCGGTGTGCGTGCAACGCCAGCATCGCATTTGTATCGTGTTCACTTACCGTCAAAATCCACGATGCCTTTTCACTCCAGCGCGTTCCTTCCTCTTCAAAGACCTTGAACAGCTCATCTTTTAAACTTAATATTCCTTTGCCTCTTGGTTCTCTTCACTTAAAACAAAAATCATGTGTGGGAAGGGCTCTGATTATCCGCATAAAGCACTGACATTGCACAGATGATATGAAGATAAGCAGCCCATCTGTTTTAGTTTGTTTTCTGTTGCTAATAACAAAATACTCCCGACTGGACAGCTCATGACTGAAAGGGCTTCTGGTCAAGGTTGGAGGGCTGAACGCAGCAGCTGCTCCACAGAGCTCTCTTTTGGCAATCATCTAGAATCCCTCGACTTTGCTTTTCCATCCCATCTCATTTTCAAGCATTGGTTTTCAAATAGGAACTTAACAAGATAAGTGTTTCCTTCAAAAAAAAAATAGTTCTGCTAATATTCTCCGGTGCATTTTATACATGCCCACTGATTCAGTAGGTATACACTAGCTAGTTGTCAAGGAGTAAGAGGTTGCTCCAATGTGCCTTTCTCTTTATTGTGCTATCATTGATTTCTTTGCAATATACTCAGCAGCATCACTGGCTTTCATGTTTTACTCAAAACAGTTACTCCTGCTGGGAGCAGTGGTGCACACCTGTAACCCTAGCTCCCTGGGAGGCTGAGACAGGAGTATTGCAAATTTGAGCCCAGCCTGGACAATCTAGGTTCCGTTTCAAAATAAAAATAACCCCAAGTGCAAGGTCTGGAGCTCGATCCCTGATACTAAAAAAAAAAAAAAAAGCAAGGTCAAAATAAAAATAACTAAATAAATAAGTCAAAAGGGAGTATAGCTCAGCACTCCCTTGGTTCAATTCCTGGGACTGCTAACACAAAATGAACCAAAAGAGAGTTTTTTTTTTAACTGTTTGTTTGTTTATTTATTTGTTTTGGTGCCCTGTTCATTCAGTGAACATGTGTATGCACTGCTTGGGGGGCTGGGGACAGAGTGCTGGCCAGGATGGGTATGGTCCTTGTCTTCACAGATTACTGTTCAACTTCTTCTTGGCTACTTGGTTCTGCCTTTTCCTCTGCCACATCTTTTCTTATTCTGAAATCTGGGAGAGTGCAAAACAAAAAACCGAGCATATTTTCCTCTGTGACATTTTTGTCTTATATTCCAGGACTCTGTCTTGGTGCTTATCTTCTGTGTTTGGTGTCGTTTTTGTTTTCGTTTCTGTTTTTGGTGGCACTGAGATACACCCCAAGCCCTTTAAAAATTAAAAAAAAAAATTTTTTTTGAGGGAGGGTCTCACTGAGTTGCCCACACTGGACTCAATCTTACAATCCTCCTGCCTCAGCTTCCCAGAGAACTGGGATTCCAGGGGGCACCACTGCACCTCACTTGGTTTCTGCTAAGTCAAGGCTTCTCTGCCCTTCCCAGGAGCCCACATCTCCACAGTGTCCACAGCCCCTATACTTCTCCGCCAGAGATGCGTTCACAAGCTCTTCAAGGCCTAGAGAAGTGGTTCTTTCCTTTTGAAGTTCTTTATCCCTCAGCTGTATCAGGCACCTCTTACCTGCTCCACAAACCCATCTAGACTATACAGGAATATGCATGAATGTAATTCAAATTAGAATGCCAGGGACTCAAAGGAGGTATTTTAAAAGTAATTAACACACATGTTTGAAAATTCAGGGGTGCAAAATTACAACCCACTCTTCTCCATAGAAGAAATCACAGTTACAGGTCTGTTGTCATCTCTTCCAGATATGTGCTCTACACACCCACGAATAGGAATCCCAAGAATTTTGTGGGAAAACTGTACAAAACAAAAAACAAACAAACAAACAAAAAAAACCAAGAAGCAAGTAAACTGCACAAGGGGCTGGGGATTTAGCTCAGCGGTCTAAGTGTCTGCCTGGCAAGTGTGAAGGTGTGAGTTTGATCCCCGGTGCTGCAAAAAACAAAACAAAAACAAAAACAAAAAAAACCCCAAAAAGCTGCATAAGAAGAATTGTGACAGGTGACCTGTCTTCTTGCTTGTCATAAACATCAAGCACACTGACTGCTTCCTTTGGACCAGCCCCTGTTCTGAACACTTCAGGAGACTTAGTTATTCAATCCTCTTGCCAGCCTCGTGACTTAAGTACTGTTATTAGTTCCTTTTTACAGATGAGACATTGAAGTAACTTGACCAAGATTACAAAGTTGGCATTGATCTAAACCTAACCTTAATTTTCAAGAACCCACATATGTAAGCACAATGCTGTATGGTTTACTATTTTGTTTTTGTTTTTGTTTTTTTGTCGTTTTGAGACAGTGTCTTGTTATGCAGTTCAGGTTAGCCTGAGCTCACTTTGTAGCCCAGGCTGGTCTCGAACAAACAATGATCCTCCTGTCTCAGCCTCCCAAGTGCTGGGACTACAGGGGTGCACCACCACACCGGCTTGGTTTACGATTCTTAAGACAGTCGTAAAAGCTATAGCAACAACAATTATGCTATTGATCCAGGAATAGATAAGTCCATCACTGGAACAGAACAGAGTTCAGAATTAGGTTCGTGGTAAAGGTGACATTCCAATTTAGTGGGAAAGGATAGGATATTTAAGAAACGATGTCAGCATAATGTGCTACGACTTTAGAATAAATCAAAATTAGATTCTTTCCTGAGATCATAGTTAGAAATCTAAATTGAAAGTCTACAATCTAAAAACAATTAAGGTAGCTAAATCTTGAAAACAGCCAAAATGCCCACCAAATGATGAATGGATAAAGAAGATGTACAATGTATTATACAATGGAGTACCGCGCTGTCATAAAGGATAAGCTCGGGACATTTCTAGGTAAATGGATGCACCTTGAGACTATATTCTTGAGTGAAATAAATGGGACACACATACACAGAATATTGCATGGTTTCTCTGGCATGAGAAACCAAAAGTGTAAATAAGGACCAAAATGTATACTAGACATTGGGAAATGGGAAAACAAAATGTTCAAATGGGAAGGAGAACTAGTGAAGTAGGGAGGGGGAAAGGAAGGAAGGGAAAAGAGAATAGAAGGAAAAAATGGAAACAAAGTTTTTGTAGATGAGGGGAAGAGGGGTTGAAAGGAGGGGAAGGAATGGGAAGAAAAAGAATCAAGATATATTATATACAGGTACAAATTTGTTATCATTATGTGTGCCTTCTTTTTTTTTTTTTTTTTTTTTGCGGCACCGGGGATTGAACTCACGACCTTGGGCTTGCTGGGCAGGCGCTTAGACCGCTGAGCTAGATCCCCAGCCCCTGTTTTTTTGAGACAGGGTCTCACTATGCCATTTTGGCTGGCCTTGAGCTCACTTTGTAGCCCAGGCTGGTCTCGAACTCACAACGATCCGCCTGTCTCAGCCTCCCGAGTGCTGGGATTACAGGCGTGAGCCACCATGCCCGGCTCATTATGTGTGCTTAACATGTACGAATAAAATTAATTTGAAAAACAAAAACGCTAATAAAAAATTCAAGAGAAACTCAAATGTCATAAAGAAAAAGACAATATGCAATAACATGACAATATAAAAAAATCAAAAGAGAAAATATACACTGGGAAAACATTTGTATTACATGTGACAAAAAGGTATTTCTACAGAATGATAAGACAAAAAATTATCTAATGGGAAAATAGTGTATGTGCTGCAGAAGCAAGCACTCTACTTGGAAAATAAAGTATATGAAGAAAAAATCCACAGAATAAGAGTTCGAAATGCCTTGTAAACATAAGAAACATTATTCAGTTTTTTAAGTATCCAGTGAAATTTTCATTAAATTATATAATTTTTCAGCTATTCATTAGCAAAATTTTAAAATGTGATGACAATTAATTCTGGAGAATCTCACAAAGATTTTACCAACTAGAGAAACAAACATATTTTACAAATCTGACTAAAACATAGACCTCATGTACTGCTGGTGTGAATTGCTAGAAGCATTTTGTTTTGTTTTTTTGAGACAAGGTCTCTGTATTCCAGGCTGGCCTTGAACTCACTATGCAGCCCCTATGAACTCCTGGTGATCTTCCTGCCTCAGCCTCTTGAGTGCTGGGATTATAAGAGTGTGTGATCATACCTGGCACACTAGAAACTTAAAATTGTTGAAAATTTATTATAGGTTTGTGATACATAATGAATGTGGCCATTGTGGAATATCATATCTTGATCCTTTTTCATTTTAAAATTTTAAAAAAATTTTTATTAGTACATGTTTGCAGTACATAACAATGACATTCATCTTAGGGAGTTGGTGCATTTACATAGCTCAACTAATTCTTATTATTTCCCTTTCCTTTCCCTTCCCTACCTGCTCCCTCCACCTTTTGGTCCCCTTCCAATTTTTGAAAGATCTGTCTTCCTGTTTCCTATGATCTATCTTTTATTTTGGCCTTTAGGAGCTTTCTGAAAAAGTTTGATATTGTCTGCTAAGATTTAAAGTCTACTAAGACTTAAAGCATAGCCTTGGCTTAGCAAATGCATACTTAGAAGTCCACCATATAGAAGTACACACAAAAATTAGGGTACACATAGAAAGATGATCATTAGTGCATTTTTTTTGTATTGAGAAGGAAAAAAGAAATGAAAACGAGCTGAATGTGGTACAACAGGGTAATGAATTCCACAGTATGCAGCATTATGCAGCTATTTTAAAAATGTATCAGACACATTCATTGACCCAGAGAAATATCCTTGGGTAGGCTGCTAAACAGAAAGAAGGAAGGGAGAGAGGCAGAGCGGGAAGAGGGGAAGGAGCAAGAGAGAGAGGAAAGAAGGAAGGAGGGAAGGAAGGGAAGAAGGAAGGGAAGCAAAGAGAGAAAGGAAGGGAAGAGGAGAAGACAGAGAGAGAGAGGGAAACTGAGTTAGTTGCAGAATAACATGGTAACTTACTTGTCAAAATGAAGCAAGCAGATTAAGTCCTTGCCCATGTTTTGTACTTTGATGGGGGTATCATGGAAGGGCTCCTGACCAGCTGCTCCCCACAACACTTCCGGGAAGTGGGCTTGGAGGAATGGGCAGGGGGAAGGCAGCAAATGACTTGGGAAGTCTCCTCAGACGCTTTGTGTTAATATAGGACAATGCAGAATACTACTTTTGTAAGTTAAAATGACCTCTTCTGTGAGCATTCCAATCATTGTAGCTTTTCACCTGACTTTCTTTCTTGCACCTGCAATGCAATTTCTGGTTTGTCATTATTCCTGTCTCCACGGAAGACGACTATTTCCAACTCTCCAGGTCCACCTAAACAATGACCCCGTTACAGAGGTTTTTCCTGACTTGCTCCTCAGTTCGCTTCTTCTTCTCCCCATGATTTGTTACCGCTACTTTGGCACCATCAGAGTGAGCTGTGCCCTAGGCTTCCTGGTCTGGCCACACTTCCAAGAAAGTAAACCTCTTCAGGGTATGGAGCGGGCTTCTTGTGTTTAGTAACCTCTGCACCTGGCAGAGGCGGTGCATAATGAATCTCTGGTGAGCGGGGAGGCTAAGTGTTTGCAGGAGACTTACCTTGTATAGAATGGTTCCTGTACCTATTTATGGTGTGTCCAAAAATATCATCGTTCCCCTCAGCAACCTTTTACAAACCTGATGATTAAGGAAATTATAAACACTTTCCTGCTGAATCTTAGTGGGAAAAAAATTAGTTGGTTATATTTAAATTTGCCTTGAAAGATTAAGTGCTCATATCAAGTATTTACATTTGTGATAAAAATAGGATTTCTCCCAAGTTCTACATCCCCCCTTCTGCCCACCAGATACGTACAAACATAGCTGACAGATCGGAACAACAGGGATGGGAGGGGTTGCTGTACTTATCTTTCAAAGTCTATTTTTTTTATCTTCTTAGTGGAAGCAGCATTTTTAAAATGTTACAAAGTCATGCCTAAAGCCTGGCATGATAGTGCATGCCTATAATTCCAGCTACCTGGGAGGCTGAGACAGGGGGATTAAAAATGTAAGGCCAGCCTGGGGAATTTAGCGAGACCCTGTCTCAAAATGAAAGCTAAAAATAAAAACGGGCAGGGGAGGCAGCTCAGTAGTACAGTGCCCCCGTGTTCAAGCCTCAGTACCAGGGGAGCAGCAATGGGTGTTGGGGTGAGGTAATAATTCATAATAACTGCAAAATGGGAAATGTATAAAATTCAGAAATTCATAAAAAAGAATGAAATCATTTTGTACTTTATTATCTGGGTAACTAATAGCATTTACCAGTATATATTCTTTTAGACTTTTATCTGTGCCCACATTCACAAATATTTTTGTAAAACAGATTCATGTTAATCATACTTTTTTTTTTTTTGGTCTTTTTGAGACAAGGTCTCACTATGCAGTTTGGGCTGGCTTTGAACTTTGTAGCCCAGGCTGGCCTTGAACTCGCAGTGATCCTCCTGACTCAGTCTCCTGAGTGCTGGGATTACAGGCATGCACCACCATGCCCAGCTAGTCATGCTATTTTACAACCTGAGTTTTTCCCTTAAAATAAATCTGGTCGTTGTCCATATTTATAAATACAGCCAGATATGGTGATACACTCCTGTAACCCCAGCACTTTCAAGATTGAGGGAGGAGAATCGTCACAAGTTCAAGGCCAGCCTGGGCCACATAGGGAGTTCAAGGCCAGCTTGAACTACACAGTGAGACCTTGGTTTAAAAAAACAAAACCCAAAACAAATATAGATTTGCATTAGCATTTTTAATGGTGTTCTTCTTTGGATGTATCAAAAGTTATTAAGCCAATTTCCGGGGGATTGAACCCAAGGCTTTTGCACTGAGCTACAGCCCTACCATTTTTTAATCTTTTATTTTGAGAGAGGGTCTGGCTCAATTTCCCAAGCTGGGCCCTAACGTTTGATCCTCCTGCCTCAGCCTCCTGAAGTTCTGTGATGACTGACATATGCCACCACATCTGACCTTAAGACATTTTTTTTCCACCGATATAAACACATGCCAGTGATTGCTATCTGGTGATTGCTAACTGGATTCAGCATTGGACTGATTTTTTTCCCATAGGAAAAATTCCTAATTGTGGAATTTCTAAACCAAAAGATGAACACAGTTCAAAGTTTTGAAAACACAATGTCAAATGCTTGTCCAGAAAACACTTTAAAACTGTCAGCTCCCATTGACATTATAGAGAGCTTCCTACCACCACACCTAAGAAATATAGGGTTGTCCTTGTTGTGTTGAGTTTCTCCCATCACCGTTAAGGTAAAATATTTCTTTGTTGTTTTTCTTTGAATTTTGCTGGTGGGGTGGGGGAGGTATAAGTTAAAAAGAAGTTTTTAATTTTTCATGCATTTGATTAATCACCTTTAAGCTATGGGTGCTTGAAGTCCTGTTTAGAAAGAAGTCTCCCACATCTACCATAGTATTATAAACTACTATGTCTATGTTTTCTACTGTATTCTTATAATTTCATTTTTTTTAGTATTGAAATCTTTGAGCCACCTATCAATGACTTTTGGATATGCTATGAAATAGAGTCCTAGGCTGCCCGGCCTTGCCGGAGGAGCGCGGGGAGAGGACCATGTGCCTGGGCTCCCGAGCCGGGCACCTCGAAGTTTTCTGAAGAGGCAGGATGCTAGTCTAGAAGTGGAAAAACAGCTAAAGATGGCAGAACAGTAAGCAGCAGAGTAAACAGTCTCTCTGAGAGAAACAGTTCAGATGCTGGAATATAACATCATGGAGAGGACAAGAAGGAAGGAACTGGGTCCCCTGAACCAAGGAAGAATCTAAAATATGAACTGAAGCCCACAAAGAGAATAAAAAGAATTTAAATGAAGAAGAAGGTGGTGGCTGGCAGCACCTCAGCCTGGAGCCAGATTCACCATGCCAGAAGACCTGCTGAGCCTGGAGACGCGCGGTCACAGTTGCGGTCATGGTTGCAGCTGCGGTCGACCCCAGAGGTCTCTGCGGAGAGGCGCGGGGGTGAAGGAGAGTGGCAGACTCAGAGATCTACGCTGGCTGCTGGTGAGTGCTTGGAATTCCACCCCACCCCCACCCCACGGGAGAGAGTAATCGGCCGGGCTCCATCTTGGAGTCGGACAGGTTATGCCCGCCCGGGGCCAAGACTGCTAACTACTTCTGGCGTCAGCGCCAGGTGGTGGGCAGACCTGCGGAAGCTGATTGGTTGGAGATCGGCTCCCACTCATGTTTCAGTTAATACGCTAAACAGTTTAGATTTGCAGGGCCTGACCAGGTCTGCTCCCGTGCAAACCCCGGGTGGCTTGGGGCCCAGTTCAGTGCAGAGACACAGGCACCCAACATCAGATATACGTAGCCAGCACTGGCTAGAAAAGACAAGCAGCCTAGCTTCAGAGAAGTTGTGGCCAGTGCTGGGGTGTCTGGGACCACACTACTCAGGGGTGGAAGAAATCAAGAATATGCCAAGACGAAAAGGGAGAGGGCAATCTCTGGCATCCAACCCAAGCAGTGCAATTCCACAAAAGGAAAACATGGAGATTGAGAATTGCACACCTGAAATGTCTGAAGTGCTGTCAATTAAAGTGAAGAAACAACTTCAGGAAGCTATAACAGAAATTAGAACAGAAATTCTATCCCAGGTAAAACAAGAAATGAAAACCATAATAAAAGAAATACTAAACATCTCTAAAGAAGACACAGATAAAAAAATAGAGGAGCATAGGAAAATGAGGGAAACCATGAATGAACAGCATAAGAGAGATTTAGAATGTATGAAACAGATTCAAAGAGATATCCAGAAAATTAAACAT
>RJWT010039303.1:0-12695 GCA_004365215.1 Cuniculus paca | reverse complement strand
GGTGCTTTTTAGCATATTCACAGAGCTGTACAGCCACCATCAGTCAATTTTAGAAAATTTTCATCTTCTGGAAAAGAAACTCCAGTAGCAGTTACGTCTTATTTCCTGCAGCCGCTCTGCCCAGCCCTATACAACTCTCTTCTCTGTGAATTGCCTGTTCTGGGTGTTTCACATACAAACACCTCCAACTTTTGATGGTTTTGACTTCCAATTGTTTGACTTTACAATGGTACAAAGTTCTATCTATCTCACAATTCCAAAGTTATGTATACATTCTGGATACAACTCCTTTATCAATATATGATTAACAAGTATTTTCTCCCATTCTATAAATTGTCATTTTACTTTCTTGCTGATGTCCTTTGAAGCACAAAAGTTTTTTTGTTTTGTTTTGTGTACGTATGTAGTTTTTGTTTTGTTTGTTTTTGCTTTGTTTTTTCTTTCAGACAGGGTTCCCTTTGTAGCCAGGCTGGCCTTGACTTCAGTGATCCTCTTGCCTCATCCTCTTTAGTGCTGGGGTTACAGGCATGTGCTGTCACATCTGGCCCTTGTAGCACAAGTTTTTTTTTGTTTTTGTTTTTTTTGGTACTGGGGATCGAACTCATGACCTCACGCTTGCCAGACAGGCACTTGTGCCGCTGAGCTAAATCCCCAGCAGAAGAGTTTTCAATTTTGATGGAAGTAAAAAATAAACAGATAAATCCTAGTTTATGTATTTTTCTGTGATTGCTATGTCCTTCCTTAGAACTCAGTGGCTAATCCAAGGTCATGAAGATTTATGCCGATCAAGGCTCAGAGTTTTTATTCTTGTCATTGGGTCTTGAGTGATTTGAAGTTATAGTATATGATATGTGGTATTGTTCCCCTCTGACTTTGAATTGGGTCCAACTGAGATCCCACCAACCAACAAATGGGGCTTTGCCTTCTGTGCCAGATCTCAGCTCAAACATCTTTGTCCCAGGGAGGTCTCCCCTGACTGACCTTGGTGGGAAGGAGTGTGTCCCCACAGGGTCTGTCACAGCTCTGTTTTGCTGGACTCAGCGCTCTTCTGTGTACTGTGTTAGAGTCAGTATAAGCTCTGTGACAGCAGATGCTGTGAGACCCACTGCCTGTATTTCCAGCACCCTGCACAGTGCCTGGTCTTCACCCAGTACTTGAGTTTATTTGTTGAGAGCAGAGCATTTCTTTTACTTAAAAGAACTGCATTCTCAGTGGGTCTTGCTAAAAGCTTTCCAAGTATTTCTGGAGGAAGTTGGAGAGTGAGTGGGAAGGGGGTCTCCCAGCAACGTCACAAACAGGCAGGCCTCATCCGCAGCCCTTTCCTTCCTCGGCCAGCTCTGGTGGTTGGCAGGTTCTTCCAGACAGTGGGCAAAAGCCTACTTCCCTCACTATGCACTGCCTGCCTTTTACCTACCTGCGTGTGAACTTCCCGCTGCAACAGGCCTTTAAGTATTTGAAAACTCCTGTGGGCCAAGTGCCTCCGGGTCTTTCAGCTACTGCTCCTGAGCTGAGCAGCGCCGGACTCTGACCCCTCTGAGTCACCGATGTAGGCAGGGATGTGGGGCGGGCACAGGCTGCCCGAGAAGGTCCAGGCACTGCCGCAGCTCATAACTCACACACTGGCTTCTTGTTTTCTTTTCCTCATTGCCGCTGATGGACTCCAGACCTGAAGGCTCTGGGAAGAAGCTGAATGCCAACTCCCTACCGAGACTCCTTGAGGGCAGAACTGACTCTTTTGTTGTTGTTGTTTGAGACAGGGTCTTTCTATGTAGTCCAGGCTGGTCTCGAACTCTGGGTGATCCTCTCGCCTCAGCTTCCCAACTGCTGGAATTATAGGCAGAGCTGCCTCTTGATAGAACAGATTCCACTCTAATAGTGCTTTCCATTTTTAGAGGTTTTTTTGTTTTTGTTTTTGTTTCCATTGGTCCTTGGGGCATTGGTCCAGTTCAGTGAGTCTCAGCTCTCCCCACCGGTAGACCCACCTAGGGGCTCTTAATATTCTGTAAGTCCCCCAACTCTGTCCTATTTCCAAGGCTCCCATATCAGTGAAATGGGCAGGCCCTGGGAACGAGTGGTTTTCATAGCACCCCAGGTAATCCAAGCAACTGTATGTGCAGCGAGGGCTGCCAGTCTTGGCTTCAGGAGCTCAGCATTGAGCCCCCCAGGAATGAGCAAGTGCTGGCGGTCAGCACAGTATCCCAGAGCCCACAGGAGCCTTAGGACTGGCTAAGGGGACACAGTTGTTTTCTGAGATGGAAGTGTCTTACGTTGTGAAAGCTATATTCAAACAAAATGCAATGTTATAGAAATATATGAGGTAGAAAGCAAAACCGTCCTGCTGTTCCTTCTCTCTATTCTGCTTCCCCCAAATAACTGCCTTGACCAGTTTATTTATTTTTCTTTTTAGTGTGCATGTATGTGAGCATATGCAACCCCTCCCCTTCCACGCCCCACTGTGTTGGACAGATATTGTTGTGTGATCTGGTTTTTTTTTTTTTTGTGCTTATCTCAGTATATTGTGGACATTTTCCCATAACAGCGAGAAAGGCCCACCTCATCTTTAACAGAAGTGTGAACTATAGGTCATACAACTTTAAATGAATGGACACTACGGAGTGCCTCTAGAATGTGCTCTACAAACACTGTTCCAGTATGGCCTGGGCTGCAGTTTCCTAGTGGCAGCCTTGTGCCTGTGTCAGAAATCCGGCTTTGCTGAGCACAGCAGAGAGGAAGGTGTGAGCATGTCAGCCGGCCGAGAGGAAGCAGCAGGGTCATTTCCCCTGCAGGCTGTGTGTGGAGGGGCGCTGGCCTCTGGCCCTCTCTGACTGCTGTGTGACCCGGGAAGAGGAAGCGAGGCTGTGTCTGTTGACCTTTGCCTTGGTCTCCAGGGTGTGATGACAGCGTGGAACACGCTCACAGGATGTGTGTGCGGAGGGCACTGGGCCAGGGTCAGGTGATTTGGGAGCATGTGGAACAAGGATCCCCCTTCCTAACTCTTTTCCTAGATCCACTGGGCTGTGTCCTCGGCAGCCCAGGAGTGCGATTCTGTTGATGATTTGGGAGAGGATATATTTGTTTAAAGTTTCCAGGATGTTAGCTCTCCAATGACAATATGTATCTAGAGTCTTCCACCATTTCCATTGGAAGGGGAGCCTTGTCCCTCCAGCTTGGGCACAGTGCCACCCTCTCTGGGCCCTTGGGCATTACCCAGGATAGCCACTGCCGGTTGCTGGTCTGTCTATCTATTGGAGCACCTGCTGGTTCCAGGTGACCTCTGATAAGCTGATTTGGGACCAGGGGATGGTGGCAGGGTTGGAGGAAGGAAGTACAAAGGTCAACCACATTCCCTCAGGTACTCCGGAGAATGGCCTAGTGGGGCCACACGAAAAACTCCAGAAATGCAAAGTGGATTTCTTTCCAGGCCCAGTGCTAATTGGTGCCCTTAGAATCTTCCAGGGGAAGAAAATAAACACCTTAGAGTGTAAAAGGCTGTGCCGGGCATGTCGAAGCAGCGGGAAGGAGTACAGAAGTCATGTTTATTGAGAATCTGTGGTGTCCTAGTCACTGGGCTTGTACTTTTCTTCCATTCTCATTAATTTCCACAGTGAAGCAGAAATTATTACCTCCATGATATGGATGCAGAATGGAGGCCTAGAGAGAGGATTCACTTTTCAGGACCTAGTCTGACGGGTACAGACGATGTGGAATAGAGCTCTATCCCAACACAGACATCCCTTCTATCTGGCTCAGGGCAACTCCAGTAGTAATTGGAAGGTCTCCTCCACAGGAGTTGGCAGAGCAGCAGGTGGCACCACCAGCGTGAATCCTTGTGCAGAAATTCTGTTTTGTTCCTGGCAGTCTGGTGTCCTTAAAGAGGACAAACTGGTCCAGCCAAGGAGTGACTGACTGTATTTGCATCTGAACTCCATTGCTTGCTATGGATATGACCTTGGATAGATGCAGTAACCTGGGTAGGTCTCAGTCTCTTTGTGGAGCTGGAAATGGTAGCACATTCCTCCTAGAATATCAAAAACAATAAATGAACAGTCTGAATAAAGCACTTAGCAATGCCTGGAACTCAACAAGTCATCTGTATGTGGAAGGGGCCATCATTCTTATTCTTGGTGAATTCAATTGGACGTAGAAGAGACGGGTTTGGAGAGTGAATCCTTTAGTCTGTTTTCCCCAAGTTCTGGGGTCTTTTAGGCTAGAGCTATGATAGCTGATCCTTTCTTTGAGGTCCATGGTTAAGTTTGTGAATCCTGGGAGCTCCCAACTTACATACTTATTTCCTCTCCAGGAAATATGGGAAAAAGAAAAAGGAAAAAAGATTCGCACCCCAGAGGAGCTAACCACAAGCACATCCATCCTTTCAGCAAGCACGCCCGAGGGCAGTCATTGTTTTCCGGCCCCAGGCAGCAGAGTTATTTTTTGCTCTGCTGCTTTCCCAGGCCAGGCTTATTATTAGTAGTTATTCCATCACTGCTGTGCGTATGCATGTACGTGTGCATGTGCACGTGTGTGCGTGTGTATTCCTGTGTACTAATGTCTCACCTCCTACTTCCCTTCTCTTTTTGTTCGTGGTGTCACAGCGTAAGTCTTATGGCAAATGGAATGAAGTCAGTCACCTCCCTCCCTCTTCCTATCCAAATAGTTAATGTTTTATTGTGCCCAGTCCTGTGCTGAGCACCCCCAAGTTTAATGCGCTGTTCTGTTATAACCCACACATTGCATCTAAGGAAACTGACGCAGAGAAGCTCAGATGCTTGCTCAAGGCCATTGGAGCCATCATCCTCTCGTCCTTTCTGAGGCTCACTTTTTGGCTCCTCACAACTCCATCCCCCTACTTGATTTGTCCGCATGAATCTTGCATCCCTGCTGAGCTGCAAGAACCTGGGGGTCTTTGCCTCATTTTCTCTTTAACTTGCACTAAACCAGGTACCAGATAAGCATTCACTCGAGCACTTGCCGATTCCTTCGTTTCTTCACTTACTCAGGGAACATTAGGTGGATCAAGTCTCCTTGGGGGCATTAGGATGCTGGGATTCACCTTCAGGGAGCCTCCATTTTAATAGGGAGTCCAGGGCTAACTCACTGAGTCCTCACTGTAGCCTCCAAGCCAAGGACCTACTGTTAACCCTCTGTGCAGGGTCATGGGTGGAGGCACCAGCAATACAGAAGCTTCCTAGGGAGCCTCTTGCCTGCACCTCAACCTCAAGCTTAATAAACAGCCAAGGCCCGTGATTCCCGCACACAAAGGTGGGCACTGGGCGTGATGGTACCCACTGCGCGCTCTCCAGTGATGTTCCATACAGCATGGCAGCCTGCAGATTGTCTCTTGTAAAGGCCTTTTTTCTCCCCAGAAGTGGATTCAGGGGACCAAATCTGTCGTGGGTGTCCTGTGTTTTGGAGGTGTGGTTCTGGGCAGTCTTTTCCCTGCCTCACTCCACCACTCTGGGAACACAAGGCCCAGTGAAAGCCTGGAATCCGGTGGGCTGAGGACCAGGAAGGGTCTGCCCCTGGTCACTAACCCTGCAGCCAGCTGTGAGTATGTGTATTGGAGTGAAGGTTGCCCCCAATTCCAGCTTCTAAGTGCAGGCTCTTCCCCAAATTTGTACCACTACCTCCCTCCCCAACCCTGCAAGCAAATCGCCACCCAGGGGAGGAGCTGGAATTTTAATTGGACCTCACCCTGAGGGTCCTCAGTGTTCTCACACTGAGCTCAAAAACTTTTTAGGCAGTTGGCCACGAGCTGTTGATTTTGCTGGCAACGTTTTGGGTTCACAAAGACCCTTACACCCAGTCTGATATATCTGTATTCTACCCCTAAGCCACTGGGTTTCAACTGTGGGGCCAGACTAGTGTCCAAGGTGCCCCCTCTTTGTTGCTGCAAACTCCATGGAGTTTCTTTCCTTATCAGTCATTATTTCACAATGCCCAGCAGACTGGCAGGCCAAGGAGATAGGGAAGACAGATGGACACAGCATATGTCAGCGCCAGGTCATTCTGAACCAACAATGAGCAAACAAAGATAGGTATATGACCAACTAATCATGGAATGCAGACCATGAGCTGCCACGAGATGGGCATAGGCGTGTAAGGCTAAGGGCCCGTTAGATGTTGGAACTCCTGAGGGCTCTCACTTGGTGTAGCCAGGTGATGTCAAGAGGCATCCGAGGGCCTCTGCAGGGAGGAGACAGGACATCGACCCGCGGTAGGCGTGGCTACTTGCAGTGGGAGCAGAAGCCCTGGGGGTCCTTTACCCCATGGGGTGCTCTGAATCTGGAGACCAACCTGGCTAAATGTAGACTTATTTCCACCCTCTCTCTAGCCCCATGATAAAGACTATATGGGGCTTTGCAAATAGAAGGGTAGCACTTATTGGCACCTTGGAGAGACTGGTATTGATTTCTTGGGGGAGAACTTGGCATGATGAACTTCTTCAGCAGGGAGTCAGAGCAATGATCTTGTCTCCAAATGCAAACTCCCTTACGCTGGCTGCTGGATCATCTTCATTCTAACTTCTGGGGCCATAGCCTTTAGTCATCAAGTCAAAATACTAGGTATCTCTTCATCCACAGACTCCAGAAGATTTGGGGGCAATCTTGTGGCCTCAAGGGTCCTGTCAAGCAGCGACAGCCCCCTCGGGGGACCAAGGTGCCCCTTCCCCTGTGTAGCTGTGGGACCAAGGTGGGGTGCACAGTTTGGGGACTGGAGTGTAGGTTGGGCCTGGCCAGCTGGTCCCAGCCCTGTGGCAGTATCGGTAGTAGGTGAAGGAAATTGTTGAGTTTCCACTTGGCCAGGGGCCAGGCTCACCTGACGGGTCCAGGGAGAATAAGTCCTTGGAGCCACAGTGCCGTAGAGATGGACAACGCCCTCCGCAGCTCCTGACTTCTTGCTTCTTGTACTTTCTGTCAACAGAAGGAGCAGTAGGTATTGACTGACTGGTGCTTGCTCGTCAAACACAGGCTGCTCCTGGGCCTTCTAGGAACGGGAAGGCCATGTATTTGCAGTTGTTTGTCGGTCACGCCCCTGGGTGGAACTGGCCTGGGCTTCATTCTCAGTGCTCTGGAGCGGATCTATGTGTCTGGCTTGCACCAATGTCACGTTCTTGGTGAAAGGAGCATGGTTAATGGAGGACAGAAGTGCTCACTGGGAAAATGAGCTAGGATGGCTTAGACACGGCCGGGCCTCGTGCTCTGAGTGGCAGCCCGATGTGGCCTCAGGACTGGCAGCTGTTTGGGCCAAGGTGCTGTGCTGAGCGAGAGCGGTGGAGATTTGCCCCCCACTCCCACCCCAACGGCAAGCTGGCAGGGGAACAGGGCAGTCTGGTTTCCCCCATCTGGGCTGACTTGGGGGAGCCGGGCCCAGTTGCTGGTCTCTAGTGAGGCTCTGTAGCCGCCTACCATCTGCCTGAAATGACCAGAGACAAGGAAATCGAATCCCTGCATTTTCAAAATCCAGAAGGAAGGGAAACTCCACCCGGGAAACATAACCCAAGAAACATGTTTGGAAGCAGGATGTTTAATTGTCAAACTTTTCTTGAGACCCAGCTGCCGGGTAATGTTATCTCGGTGGCTCCTGAGACCAGAGGGGAGTTTATCTGGGCTCCTGACGCAGGCTTGGTAAACAGAGCCGGCTTACTTGAATGACCTCTGCCCCGTCCCTCTTCCTGACACCTGCTCTGTCTCTGCAGTTTATCTCTAAAGTTTCCAGCACCACCAGGGCCAGCTTGGGGAGACTTGAGACTCTCTGGGGTCTGGGTGGAGGGCTCAGAACGGGCTAGGCTGGGATTTTGTGTATCATTGCACATCTGGAGTGATAATCTAGGATTTTCCAGGTTTGGATGAGAGCAGACGAGCTTCCTGCCAAGACGAGAGAATGGGGTCTGGAGACTGTCCTCATATCGCTGGGCTTATCTCCAGGGAGCACCCTGAGCATTTCCTCAACCCTGGATTTTGACTGTCCAGGAGGGGAGGGTGGGCCTGCAGCACAACCCAGACCCAGGAAGAGAGTGAGGTCTTGTTCCCACCACATCCCTGCCTCACGCTCATGCTATGCAAGGAAGCGAAGTGCAAGACTTAGCAAAAGGGACGCTTTGCAAAACCGGGAAAGAAGACCTGTTGCCAGGGGAACCATGGCTGTGTCCTAACCAAGTGGCTGTGCCCTGAAAGAATCATTCAGAGAGCTGTCACCCCTTCCCCTGGCAAGTTCTCCAGAGCATGTGCTATTGGTATGGATTCAGGTCCAGGGTTAAACAGAGGTGATTCCCTGTGGATTCTCAACTATTTTAAAAAGTAAAGAACAAAAGACTTTTCCAAGAGGAGCGTGTTCTGGTCCTATGCAGGACAATCCTGGGCTGGGAATCAGGAGGTCTGGGTTCCTACCCAGCTCTGCCACTAGTGGGGTGATCACACTGCGTATCAGCAGTGCGTGCATCAGCCTGGCAGCCCTGAAAGTGCAGAGCGCAGTAGAGAGTTGGAGACCAAGGGTTTGAGAGGCAGGGTGGAGCTCTCACAGCCAGTAATAAGGGTGCATCTGTGGTTGGCTCCAGAATTGGCTGCATCTCGTCCGGCCTTTCCCTTCCTGGAGCCAGGTCAGTGTCCTGGACCCTAGGTTCCTCCTCTGCCAAACAAGAAGCCTCTTAGCTTGCGCGAAGCTTGGGTTCAGTCTCCGGCAGCCGCCTGTCCCCATCCTCCCTAAATCCTCCCAGCTATCAGGAGCTGTGAGCCTGTGATCAATTCTCTCTGGGAGGGAAGGGAAGCCCCTAATTATTCCAGCGGATGGAGCGTGAGTGCTAAGCCCCAGTTAAGCCTCTGGGCTCCACTCCTGCTGGAGAAATCAGGAACACTCTCTCTTGGACAGGCTGGGCCACTTGGGGCCTCCTTGCTTTCATGGGGCAGCACCTAGCAAGTGCCCAGAAAGGGTCATGTGGAGAGCTCTCTGTCACCCCTGTCCTCTAGCCAGTTCTCCAGAGCACGTGCCATTGGTGTGGGTTGAGGCCGAGGGTTAAGCAGAGATGACTCCCTCTCTGGGGGAAGCCGGGGCGGGGAAAGTTGGAGCCAGAGGTCCGAAGGGAGATGGCGTGGGTTCCAACCCTGTGAGGGGGCATCCTCTGTGTTGGTCTGGTTGTGTAGCATTCCTGACCGAGGGCTGCTGTCTGGACTCCAGCTTCTGCCTCTTCGGGGTCTGGGGCCCTCCGAGTTGCCTTTACTCCACTGTGTTTCTCCAGGCCACTCTCTGAGCAAGAACTGTCTGGATTTTTCAGGCCACCCAGAGCTTTGTTTTAAATTTAAAAGACGTCTGTTGAGCCCTGGTTCAAGCAGTTCGATTTAAATATCCAGTCGTAACTTTCATATAGGGAGATAGTCCTGTGGCTATCTGAAATTTAGTTACCACCATGATCATATTAAAAGGCCTTTAAAAGATGATGAAGTCATGAGGGCTCTGAGTGGACTACTGAGTGGACTAACACTGCTAGGATGGGAGTGGGTGTTTAATAAGGGGATGAGCTTGGCCCACTTCCTCTCTGTCTCTTCCACCCACTTACCCTCAAACTTATATCAGGGAATGACCCTTGCCAGATGCTGGCACCATACTCTTGGAATTCCCACACATCCAGAATCACATAAACTTCTATTCTTCATAATTTACCCAGCAGAAAACAGATGAAGATACTTAGTGGAGTGAAGAACAGGAGTAGACTCAGTTAGATTGGCTTCAATTCTTTTGCCCTATTCCTATTAACTGTGTGGCCTCAGGCTAGTTCCTTGACTTCTCTGTGCCTGACCTTCCTCCTGTACGACAGGGTGTAACAGTGGTAGTTCCTTAATTGGGCTGAAGATTAATATAATGCACACAGGTATTTATACTGCGCTGGCATCAAGTAACTTAGCTAATATTTCGCTATATCAAAATGACTTTACAGTTCATTGTATGAGATGAACATTTACATATGATGTAAAGCAAAGCCTATCCCTACTTATTATAATAAATTAGTTAATTTTGAGCTTGTGAGGGTAGGGATGGCCTTTCACTTAATGTTCTTCCTTCCAGGATTTTGTATCATAAATGCCATATCTCTGGATGGGAAAATCCACCCTAGTTGCATTTCAGAGCAAACAGCAGAGGCTGACTGAGCTTGGGCGGGGAAGCCAGAGGGAGGGGAAGAGGGATGGGAGTCCAGGCAAAGGCAGCCACGCATGAAGCTCAGCACTTCTGTGCAGGCCTCTAAGAGCTCAGCCAGTCTGATGCCAGGGGTCTAAATGTTACCGCTTTTCACCCAGGTGCTTCCTTCTCACTGTGGCCCAGACCCTGGCTTCTCTGGCCATGTTGTTCTCCTCACCGGTGGAGTCACCTAGATCTGTGGGATCGGAAGCACTAGGCACTCTCCGGGTGATTCTGATGGGCATCCAGGTTTAGGAACCAGTGCTGGGGACCTAGAGCCTGCCTCTCTCCTAAGCCTCACCTGTGGCTCATCTGTGCTGTCCCTCGACATGTGCTGGACCACAGGCTCTAAGGGGTGTACAGCAAAATAAACCCTGTGGCTGTGGCAGGGGCCCATCTCTCCAGCTGTGGCCTCTCCCAGGAGGGTCACACACAGTTGCCACAGCACACCAGATTGCGAGGGTGGGGTGCTTTATTTCCTTCCCAGAGGCCTGCTGGGCCAGGCAGCCCCCCGAGAATGTCCTAAGGCAGTAGCTCCACAACCCCTGCAGCAGCCTTGGGAACTGAGGTGACAGTCTGGCCCCAAAACACCTTCACTGCAAGGGACCTAAAGAATCTGCAGGCCTGCTTTCCATCCCAGAGGTCCAGTTTGCTTGTTCAACATAACAAACTGCTTCTGAGCATCTGCTGCGTGCCAGGCACTGAGCACAGAGTTAGAGATACAAAGACAAATCACACATCTCTGAAATGCTTATGGTCTCCTCAAGTGCTGTTCAGAGTGAGTTCTGAGGATGCACTGTGGCAAAATAAGCTAGGCTTACTAAAAATGTAGATGTCAGACCCAGATCTGCTTATGCAGAATGTCACATAATGGGGCCCAGGCACCTATAATTTTGGAAGATCCCTGTGGCATTATATTCACTATAAAGTTTAAGAACCTGTGAAAATTAGCTACCAAAAAAAAAAACCCACAACTATAATGATTCTAATTTTATGTTCTTTGTATCAAATATGTCATAAAAAGCAGGAAATGAAAACCACTTATTTTAATCCTACCACCCTAAGGTAATCACCCTTAGCATTTTATTGAACGCTTCTGTGTGTGTGTGTGTGTGTCTGTCTGTCTGTGTCTGTGTCTGTGTATTTAGACATACACTGTAGAATCCAAGGTACCCAACCCTGCACTAGGCCTGGGAATAGATGAGATGAGGAAAAGAAGCCGTCAGCTGCCGTGCTTCTTCCCCAGTCACGTGAAGGGATGCCTGACACAGTCTGAGGCCCCAGCCTTGGTCACCTGCTCACTTGCTCTTACCTTTTCCCACAGGTCTACATTATCAACGTGACCTGGTCCGACTCTACCTCCCAGACCATCTACCGGAGGTACAGCAAGTTCTTTGATCTACAGGTGAGTTGGCTGGATCTCAGGTGGTGGCCTGAGTCCCTCTGGGGTGCTGGCCCCTCTCATCAGCGCTCTCAGAGCCAGAATCTAGACTGGTGCAGAGGGACAGATGAGGGAGGCCTGCTGTGGAGCGGGGCTTGTCTCTGTCTTGGCTGCTCATGCAGACCCTTGGAGCTTTGTGGGCTTCCCTGGGTGGTTTCAACAGTCACACTTTGTCACCCTCCTTCACCTGGGGGTGGAGAGGCAGAGGATGGCTATGGGTGCTGTGTGCTTGAGGAGACGTGTCTATAAACATCCAAGATGAGACACAAGCCGCCACGTTATTGCAGGCAAAGAAAAGCAAACACCCAGAGAAGACTGCAACAGAAAATAAGCAATTTCTTGAACTGCAGACACAAACTAGGCATACCACTGTGTCTGTCTAACCAAATAAGGCACTTGCCACCCAGATGGAACATGTGGATAGTGGACTTGTGTCTCCATTTCATGGAAGTGTGTTCCCATGGAGGAATGGCAGTGCAGGTCCCACAGTTACCATTGCAAACACCCCCTTAATACCAACTAATTTACTTAGTCTTCTTTTAGTGGCAAGTGACAGTTCCACACTCATGCCGGCTCAGGCAAAAATACAACAGGGAACCTTATGAAATCAACCAGATTGTGAGAGGGGCAGAGAGACAGTGGGCTTCAGGCACAATTGAAAGGAGGATCAGCTCTCCCCTTGGCTCACTTCTGCTTTCTTCTGGCATTGTCCTCAGCTTCTGTCACAGCTCCTGAATTTCATATCTGTGGCTCTCAACAGCTAAGACAGCAACTGTCTCCCAGTTCCAAATTGATAAATCTCAGGGAAGACTTTGATTGGCCTAACTTTGACCTGGTGACTTCTCTGGGCCAATCAGAATGGTCAGGGATAGAAGGTTATGTAGCAAAGATATAACCACTAGGAAACCCATCCCTGTGTGTCACAGGCAGGTGCTGTACCAGAGAATGGAGAATCACTGTGAGTTGGGCAGCAACCCTACTACCAGGAAGGGAAAGTTGAGATATTCTAGAGTTTTCCTCAGGGTGTTAGCTTATAATACCTACAAGAGTCCAAATACTATGTAAATAACCTGTTATACTCTATTGT
>RJWT010039302.1:0-12693 GCA_004365215.1 Cuniculus paca | reverse complement strand
ACCCCAGCACTGGCCACAACTTCTCCGAAGCTAGACTGTTTGTGTTTTCTGGCCAGTGCTGGCTACGTACATTCGATGTTGGGTGCCTATGTCTCTGCACTGAGCTGGGCACCAAGCCACCTGGGGTTTGCATGGGAGCAGACCTGGTCAGGCCCTGCGAATCTAAGCTGTTTAGGGATATTGCCTGAAACGTGCAGGGGAGTGGATCTCCAATCAATCAGCTTCCGCGGGTCTGCCCACGACCTGGAGCTTCCAAATGACTGGTTTTTGTGGCTTCATTCCAACCACCTTCCGCGGGTCTGCCCACAACCTGGCGCTGACACCAGTAGTTAGCAGTCTTGGCCCCTGGTGTAACCTGCCCGACTCCAAGGTGGACTCTGTCAGATCACTCTCTCCCGAGGGGCGGGGGGTGGGAATTCCAAGCACTCATCAGCAGCCAGCATAGATCTCTGCATCAGCCCCTCTCCTTCACCCACACACCTCTCTGCAGAGACCTCTGGGGTCAACCACAGCTGCACCCATGACCGTAACTGTGACCGCGCATCTCCAGGCTCAGCAGGTCTTCTGGCAGGGTGAATCCAGCTCCAGGCTGAGGTGCTGCCAGCCACCACCTTCTTCTTCATTTAAATTCTTTTTATTCTCTTTGTGGGCTTCAATTCATATTTTAGATTCTTCCTGGGTCCAGGGGACCCACTTCCTTCCTTCTCATCCTTTCCATGATGTTATATTCCAGCATCTGAACTGTTTCTCTCAGAGAGACTGTTTACTCTGCTGCTTACTGTTCCGCCATCTTTAGCTCCTCAGTAGTAGATATTTAAAAATACAGAAAGGAAGAAGTAGTTATGAGAAATTCTCATGACTGAATATAATGCAATTATATATTTTTATGACTCAAATTTATCCAGATCATTGGTTGATAAAAGATCCACTCTGTGTCCACCAATCGTATTTCAATACCTTTGTGAATAGACATTCTTGCCACTCACAGAAACTCAGTTATCAAAATGGAACTGTTTCTCAATAGCACTGTAATTTCGAAGACAATGGTGGTTATGTATTAATTGAAGTAATTTTAGACTCAAAATCTTCTGGCAGGCAAACTATTCAGAAGAACATTTTGATCTCTACAAGTTCTCAGCATTTTTCTCAAATATTCTCCTTCAGGAAGATACTAAGAGCTCATTTGCTTCCCTAAGGAGGGTGACATGAAGTTAAAAGGAATGGGTTTCAGGCAAGAGCTTTTCAACACACATGAGACATAAAGAGAACCAATAATAATGAAGAGGATTCCACAGGATGAAAAGGATTCCACAGGTTGTTTTACATATCAGGAAAAACAAGCACTCCAGGTTACAAGAGATTAAAAATATCTAAACCATGTTTCAGTAGAATCAGGTATTAATGTAAAACTCAGGTTTTCCACTTACCAATCGCAAATGAGAATGCTCTTTGAGAGGAAATGAAACCAAAGTCAGCTCCATAACAACCACTGAAAGCAGAAATCCATGTACTTAAACACACTGTCTGTCATGCTACTACCCAGGCCCAATGTGCACTTTCTCGAGTCTGGTGAGACACAAACACACTCAACACATGTGGCAAAGTGGGTTAAATACTTGTAGATAGTTATCTAGGCAGAGAAACACTGTAAGATTCATTGTGAGTCTGTGTCCCAACACTCAGAAAGCTGCCTGTGAACTGGAGACTTGAGTGTGTGAGACTCATTGACACCACAAGTAACGCCACGGAAAGCAGTTGCTTTGGGGTCGCATACAGCAGAAACTGTGCAGCTCTCTGGGAGAAACTGAAGAAACTGCTTCTAGGTGAGAGAGGAACCCAGCCTAAAGCCTACATTGTCTGGAGAAGTTACTGCATAACTCAAAAATCTGGATAAGAAAATTCATATACAATGAATTTAAAAATAATACTAAAATTAATGTTCATGGATCATCAAGACAATTAAGCATAATATTAAAAATAAAATAATTTCAGCTAAATTCACATTTTCCCAATCATGTGCTGCTTAGCAGGTCAAATTCTTCACATATATCATCTTCTTTTTAAGTCTCACAACAGTACTCTGATAATATGGACATTACAATCTATTATGTTGGCACATAAACTGAAATTTGGAAAAGTTCATCAGATTTCTACAGTTCAGTCATCTCCCAATGCTAGAACATGTCAACCCTTAATATAAGTAAAATTCAGGAATTATAGTGCTCCATTGTGTTAATTAAATATTTGTTTCTACCAAAAGTTTACTTTTTCCTTGATCAAGAAGTTTCTAGTATCAAGGCCTAGTAATGCTTAAACATTACTAACTGAAATACTTCCTCATAAATAAAAAATAACAAGAAATTATTGACAAGAATAGCAGTATTTTTAGTTCTTGGAAACTAAATACAGCTATTTAATCATGTCCAATCTATGCTATATTCCTTGACACTGTGAAAAAAAAATAACATGCATCAACAAATACAAATGTGGCATTCAAAATCTGTTTTGCAACTATGTCTTTCATCATCATTGAAAAGGATAACAATCGCTGTTTTGCAGGTTGTTTTTGAGGGATGCCTTATGATATAATTAATTGGCTCTGTTAAAAATCTCAGTTCCTTTTTCCTGGGCCAGAGTGGAAAAGCCACTGTTCTGTATTGAATGCCATTAAATTAAAGTATTTCTCTCAAAATAGAAATATATATATTTTACTTGCAACATTTCTACTTTTTGAGAAGAATCAAGAGATGTATGGTAGCTATCATCATGTAAAGAAGGTCAGAGACATCCATGCTATCAACCATTATGTAGTCTACCAGGATGATTTCAGTTTAGCACTGGAGGGAATTCAATCTTGTAAATCAAGCTGTCACACTGAAGGCAGATTAATGATTTAAGTGCTTTATGTATCTTAACTGAGTTTACTCTTACAACACTTCAGTATGATAATTATATTCTTTTTGCTTGTATTATAGATGCACATTCTAAGGCAACAAGGAAACAAGCACCTTCCCAAATGCTCACAACTAGTAAGAAATCAGAGTTCAGATGTGTGCTTTGCCACACTGGCTGCAGCGCTGGGGCTCTAAAAGTGCCTCACAGGAAAAATGAAACACTGTGAAGGAAAGTATATGCATTTGTACTGAGGGACTACAATTGTAAACTGAATGACCTTAGTCCTTTGGCTCTCTAGGCCTCCAATTTTTATCCGTAAAATTAGGTTAATAGTGATACTTAGAGTACTAAATAACAGTATATCTGTGAGCAATTTGCAAACACTTAAATAATATAAATACTATTCACTTTCAAGGGAAGCAAATTCCCATGACTGACATTTTTCAAGACACAGGTTACAAACTAAAATATAGACTGGCAGAAGCAGCAGGAATGTGTTTCTAACTTCTGACCCTTATGATTCTACAGAGCTGAACTGAAGACTCCTTTTAAATTAGGGACAATTGAATGACAGTGTGCACTGCAGTGGGGTTTGCAGAGCGTGGTGAGATACATCAATAAGCTCACCTATGAGCAATAGAAATTGAGAACTTGGAGAGGCAATGAGATTTTCAGGCTTAATAGGACAAATGTAATTAACTGAATATTAAGTCTTCTTTCCCACAGGACTACTGTGGAGATAGGCCTTTAACAAAATGGCATAATTCAGTCAATAATCACATGGAAGGGATGAGAAGAATTCAGAAATGGAGGCTGCAGTGAGATGCACCAGAGAACATGTACTCCTGAATACTGTGCTCATATTATGGTCTGAAAATTAGTCATGTTTTTTCATAACCCATGAAATTCTTAGACTTGGGAACTGTAGATTTGATGGTCCTAGGTGGCTATAACCTCAAAATGAAATACAACTTCATAATGAAATAGAATTTTCTCAAGGTCAGGAGGAAAAATCTCTGTTCCAAGATCATTGACTTCCAGCTGTATTTTAAATCAAAGAAAAAAATTGTAATACCGAATATAACTTGAATAAAATGTTAGGCCTTTTAATCACAGAAAACTTAAATTTTACTTAGTTAATTAGTAGCTGGCACATCAAATAATATGTGATGCCAGTTCTGGTGCAAAACAGAACATTAAAAAATAACTTATGAGTAAGTAGAAAGAGCTTTTTAAGTAAATAAAGATCAGTAAGATTTTGCAATTGCATTGGAGCTAGAAACATGTCAAAATTTAATCTAATTTCCACAGAGAATTATATCAAACCTTCAAGATTCACAGTCATCAGTAAGTATTTCTAGTGCTTCCACTCCTTAAGCCTTCACTTGGCAATTAAACAAAGGGAGAATTAGTGAAAAATTCAATATAATATTTCATCCTTCAGTCATTATATGTTGAATTCGAGGTTCATAAATAAGGAAATCATTTTGGTATAAGTTTTTAGAACTTTACAATCTTGATTTTCCATTGTTTATATTAATATGTCTCAAATTACTAAGAGCTATGAATACACTTAGGTCAACTATTTACAAGGAAAAATTACAATCTCTGTTTTCTTCAGATCCTGTCAATTCTGGTCTTGCCTCTGTTTTCTTAAAATCTTGGGTATATTGGTCTTGCCAGCCTTTTCACCAAAATGCAATGTTCAATATACCAAAAAAAAATGTGGAAGAACAGATGGGAAAGTAACTAATTTATGCTAAACTAGGCATTCTGGGGGAAGCTGGAAACCTTAGGTATGCCAAAAGCTACAGCAAAAACAAAACACCAACCTACAAAAATCGTGTCCCTAGAACACATGGCACCTGCCTTCTTGGTCAAAATGGAAAGAAAAGTTTGAAAAAGAACCTAAGTTTTCTTGAAGTTACTAAGAGAAGATTCTCTGGGGCTCTCACTTTTAGTTTTAGCTGTCATTCAGAAAGAGAAAGGACCGTCTCTAAAAAGATCAGTTTATGATATTCTCAACAAAACCTGAAAATGATTCATTATTATAAATGCAGCCCAGTTATGAAATTATCTTAATGAAATTTGAAAATCTAGTTCCTTCAGTAATCCTTTGTAAATCTTCTTTTCTTTTCTTTTGGAGTCAGAAGTTTCCCATTACAAACATACAACAAATTCTTGTTCATTTTTAAATTCCACTCATACCCATTCTTTTTTGTTTTTCTAGCCCACTGCTCTCTGTGTGTAAATATGTTTTTATGTGTTTAATGATGATGAAGTCGGTATTTCACCTCCCATTATGGTGTCAATCACCTTACATGCCTGGTTCCCATAGTTTTCTGGTTGTTTCTGAATTTCCGGTTGGGCACTGATGACCACCCCTGTGTTTCAATATCTACATGATAGCATTTTAATGGGGAGCATTTTGAGATGGTCAGGGTTTAGCAGAGCTTACATTCTTGAGTTATCTTATTTGGAAAATTTGGTTTGGCTTGATCTCCTAGCAAGTTCCCACACCCTTATTTGTGGAGTCAGTATTGCTCTTGACAGGATGGATCATCATCAAAATATCTGGAGTCCACTCATCTTCAATATTGTTCAGTTTAGTTGGTGAAATGTAGGCATATTTTCAAGTTAATTCTATGAGCATAAGTTCTTCACTAACATTCTTCTCTCTGCCCTAATGTCTATCTTCCACACCTTACTTTGTCCCACAGGTCAAATTAATAGACCTGCAATATGAATAAACATTCACTTAGGGTTTTCTACTAGAATATATTCCTTTTAGGTATTTCTTTTCCTTATGAATGGTTTTATTAAACCCTCTGTCCTCTTTTTAAATTACATAGAACAACATTTTCTTTGAATCTCTCCCAAGAAGAAAAGGAGTAAAATTTCATATTCTCATTACTTTTAGGTTTGTAACTTCAGACACCAAAGGTAACCTTCTAAGCCCTCAAATCAAAAGTACTTTTAATAGAGAGGTGGCAATAACGAGAAGGAGCCAAGTTGTTACCCAGTGCTACTGTTTTCATTAAGAAAATCTTATCTATAATTGTAGTGCTTACAATTATGTATGAAATAATGCTTCCATTTCTCATCTAAAGCTTCCACAACATAATTTTTAAGTTTAAGTTAAAAAAAAGAGGAAATATATAGCCTGAGTATATCCTAATCTTGCCAATTACTGACTTACGTTTGGGGGAATAATTGAACCTCAATCTCTTTTCTGCAAACTAGCAACAATAATTTCCATTTCATAGGATTGCTAGAAATGTTAATAATGTAGGCAATATAGAGCATATCATTTAACATAATGAGCATTAAAATTTGCTATTTTCATTGAGAACCTATTTGTACTTAGCCTTTACTCTGTTATATGCAAAGTTAATATTAGAAAAAAATGTTCCTTCCATTTCTTCAAGATGGATGATGTTTTCTGTGCAGCTGAGAGAATAATTACTTGCTTAAGTTCTTACAATGGTCAGAACAGTCAGAATATTAACTCAAGCTCTCTGAAATTTAAAACACAGACAGACAGACAGATACACACAAACACAACCACAAATACAAACACAAAACTAAAGAAACATGATACTTTCCTTCTTGGGACTTTGCATTTTTGTGATCAACATAATTCTCTTCAATGATTCTGTCCATTCTTAATTCCAAAAACTTTTTGCAAGACAAACAACTCTTCCCTGGTTGGTATTTCTCCACTTTTCTTAAGAAAAACAAAACAAAACAAAACAAAACAAAACAAAACAAAACAAAACAAGACAGCTGTGATCACACTAAGATAGCATGAGTTCTCTTTCTTTCTCTTATGTATTTACTTATCTCTCCCTTTTTTCCTTGCTGTACTATCCTGTTCACCAGAAGACATTTTGTTCAATACTTACTTCAATAATTTTTATGTTTGGAGGCCTTAAGGCTTTATGTTACATTGTTATTCTTATTATTGTTTTAAATCTGTGAGGTACATTGTGAAACCCCTGGATTGTCAACTAGGATACTTTGGTTCTCATAAGTGCTACATAAAACTCTTAGTTCATTGTTATTGTAAAGCTTACGGACTTTATTTTTTTTCCCAAGTTGTTTTCTAATGAAATGTATCAATAATGCCAGACATCTCATCTCTAAGATTGCATCAAATGTACCAACTTTAATATTCTTGAATAAACTCTTCTCATTTTGTTCTAAAGAAAAAGAAAATTTCCCCTCAAGAAAAAGAAAACTATAATTTAACGTTTTGATCCAAACTGAAGAGTTATTTTTGTCTTCTGTTCCCCTTTTGTCACGATTTGTTGATCTTGCAATTACTTCTACTTTTCCTCCTCCTTCAATATGTTAGTGAAAGATATTTTAATTCTATACATGAAATATACATATTTACCAATTATATATAGAACATACTTTATATAACTAAACATTCTCTAATTGCAATTGAATACTTCAATTAATTTTAATTATATGCCATGCTTGTCATGTTAATTTTAAAAATGTCTTGGTTTTATTAGAAAGGTCATGTGGCCTCTCAGATTTTAGGTTAAAGACTGGTTAGGATAAAATCAGTGTATGATCCTGCTAATTCAAATACAAATGAGCTTTTGATTTCACATTATTCTAAGAAAGTGGTATGCTATTAAGCATCATTCATCTTCTTTGACTGTACTTGATATAACCATTGTTTGGAAAGCACTTGTTACTGTCATTGGGTAGATCATAATGGACATTAGTAATATCTTGGAAGTTTCTTCTACTTTTTCAGGAGATTTAGTGAAACTCTAATGAAAATATTCTATATTAGTCAATTTTCTGTCAGCGTGACAAAATACCTGGGAAAATCAACTTAAATGGACTAAAGATTTATTTTAAATCAAAGTTTCAGAGACTTCACTTCATCTTCAGCTGGTTCCAATATTTCAGGTAAGTGGGGAGGTGGCAAATCAAGGTAGGAAACGCATGGTGGAGCGAAGTTGCTCACCTTGCAGTAGCCAGAAAACAGAGAGAGAGACGCGCTGGGGACAAAATGTACTGTACAAGGACGCCCGTGGTCTCCTTTTTCCAACAAGGAAAAAGTTCCTACCACTTTCCAGTAGTTAATTAAGTTATGAATTCAAAAGTAGTTTAATCCATTCATGAGGTCAAATCCCTCGAAATCCAATCACATCTCAAAAGCCCTAACTCGGAGCACTACTGCACAGAGGACCAAGCCTTCATTCATGACATGAGGTTCGAGGGAAGATATTTAAGATCTAAACCAGACGAGATCCAGCACGTTCAGCACGGTATGGCCGTAGACATGTCCATGGGTAAATATGTCACCAAAGGATTATACTATAAACTGTTATCACATATAAAAGGCAATACTTTTATAATGTAAAAATTCTGAAATCCCTTTTCAAATATCATGTAATAGTAGAAATATATGTGTGTGCCCATAGTTGTACATATATATTAGAGATGGTAAGCAAAGTAAAAATGTAAAATAGTTAACACGGGGTAAACAGGTGCAGTAGGGTATAAGCATCACAAGTGCAAAATGCAGAACAAAACTGTCTTTAAATTATTATCGCTTACAATCTTTGGACTGTAAAATCATCTATCTAGAGGATTTTCAGTGATTTGGTCACTTTCATTACAGGTGAAAAAATAAATTGAACATATTGGACCTAAAATTAAAAATATTGTAAAAAGAATATCCCTAAAAATAAAATTATACCTAAATAATTAAAATTATTTGAAAAGTAAAATTGTTAAAACATTCAAAATTCTTTCAATAAATAAAACATATGTAAATAAATTAGTTAACATGATAAAATAAAAGAAACTAAGGACTTAAAGCAAGATTAAAACAATTTCAATAAATTGATTTATTCAATGTCATGTTAATAAATTTGCACATATGAATTTTATGTATGATTTTAAATTTATGATTAGTTTCAAACTGTCATTCCCACACTTCATATATTTGTCAAAATCAAGCACTCTATTGCAAATTGTTCTAAGACATTTCTCAATGTTCAACATGTGATTCTTCTCTCAGTAATTTAATTTTTACAGCTTTTGTAAGACTGAGATCGATAGTTGGTGGATTACAACAAACCCCCCCAAAATACACCTTATTCTACTGCATTTCTAAAATGTGATGTAAATCTTAAATTATATTTTAGATATGAGGAAGATTGAAACTACAAAGAAATAATGACACATTCTGACACACTGGTGTTCATTCTAGCAACTTCACTCAATAAACAAATATCATTAAATGTAATAACGATCCAAGGCAAAACAGTCATCCAACAATGTCTGACATAATTTGGCATATTAAACTTTAAGTTTTCATTTGAAACAAGTTAAAGAAATAATATAGAATGAATAAAAGTATCATTAGTAACAATTAAATTTATTCCTAACATTTCTACTAAAATCTATTATAATTTTGAAGTTACTTGTCAGCTAAATGTAAAATGGCTACGAAAAATAGTAAAATACAAAAGAAAGTGTTTGTATTTTGTCCATATGTAATTTTGTTGCTCTGTTTACACTGAAAACCTAATCCAGTCATTTACGCTTCCTGAAAACTCCCCTCGTGCCATGCTTCTTTAAGTCTATGTCAATCAGAATTTTGCTCCGACTGGTTCACATACCTTACTTTCTTTAAGGTTACCAATAACTTTCCAATTGCTGTTAATAGTTATTGAATTATACATTCTAACTTCAATATAAAGAAATGATACTTTTTGGTTTATCATTTTACTTGACTTCTAGAACACCATGCACTTTTGGTGTTTTTGGTTATTTGATAGCTGTTGCTTCTCAAGTTCTACATGCTACCTTTTCTCCTCTTTCAAACCTCTTTGTACTGAAATACTGTGGAGTCAGTTCTTATACGTGGAGTCATCTCTATCAGCCCTCAGTCTCTGACAGACTTCATCAGTTGCATGCATTAAATAAAACTGCGTGCTCATAAATTCAAAATTTGTATGTCCACTTTAGAACCGTTGAAGAACTTCAGATGTCCACAGTAACTGCTCATTTGATATTTGCTTGCCATCTCCTAAGCGACGCTTAGCAGACTTAAAACATTTTGTATGACTAAAATAGTAATTTGAATCTTTTTAATTCTTCTCAAAGGAAATGTTCCCATCTACACTGATGGCAACTTCACCATCCCCGCTGTGCAAGCCATCAGCTTTGAAGTCAACCTTGTTTCCACCTTCAATTCTCCAGGAACACCTCTCTTTTCGAAATTTCGGACAACCAGAAGCAACTCACTGTTCTAATCTATATTGCTTATCCTTCCAAGTCACCATTCATTTTTATTTTTGAGATCTTCCTCCCTGTCAGCTTGACTCCACTCTCTAGTTTGTTCTCAGAACTGCAGCCAGAGTTTCATACAAAAGTTGAATCATAGTCCTCCTATGTTGAAAACCCCACGTTGGCTCTCCACTCAGAGTTAATATTTTCCAGTGGCCTAACGTACCCTGCACGATAGTTACTCTCTTCCTTCCAGTTCTTGTCTCCTACCATTTTTTCCTTCATTTATTTTACTCCAGCCATATTGATCCCTTCTGCTAGTAAGTCATCAAGTCATATTTATTTTCACAGGCTCCCCTCAGCCTGGAAATGCCTTTCTCCTGGCTAATCCACTCAACCTCTTCATATGCTTGCTCCTTTCGTACCACTGAAACAAGATTTTTAATTTTTACAATATTTAACGCATTCTTAATTTATCCCCTTCTAGTTTCAATCCAGTCATCCTAAGAGCTATGAAAAAGTGGACATGAGCTCTTGTAACAAATTCACTTTGCTGCCTGGCAGATTCTAACTTTTGTCAGGAGCAAGTGTCTACTCTTGGAGCATGGAAGTTCTCTACTGCCAGCCTCTGGTAGCCTCATTTTCTCCAGCACCTAAGTCCTGCACACCACTGTCTCAGCAGCTCATATAGGAGCTTCTCCTGTCCCTACTCCTAGGAAATTTATCTTCTGAGAATGTTTTCCTAGCACCATAAAGGGTGCATGCAGCAATATCCGCCATCACAAAACCTCATAGACTGCTCTGCCATTTTGTGCACCGAAGATCTAGGGTACCATTTTATTTACTAAAATATACACTTACGGTAATTATTGCATAACTTTAAATTAGAAAATTCAGCTTCTGTGATAAGAAGGTAATATTAAATATTTTTAAAATATAGCTGGGAGAAATATATCTATGTCCGGAAATGTGTTTTGACAAATAAGTTGCATATTTGCATGAAATGGCTTCAGTACTTTTCCTAAGCTTACGAAAACTATCACATGGCTAGCAAATCTGATATTTTGAAATTCAAAATGTAGGGTGCAAAACGTAGTCTGGATTTCCTTAGTTTATTTCTTTCTCTTCACCAATCAGTGAAAGATTAACTGCTTGCATGTCCAAATGCAGATTTCTGAAAGAATGTACTGGCTTACCAAAGTTACATAGGTTTAGCAAAGAAAATTGTTTTTTCTATAATTCAAATAGGAGATTAGTTAAGCACAAAGGTGAAAATCTTTTTCAATGCTGTGGAAATAAAAAAAATCTAGGAAAACAAATAACAAGGAGAGAAAGAACAGGAAGAAGGTGTCAGGAGAGAAGAGAAGAGAGTGAGAGAGGCAGAGAGACAGACATAATGGAAGACTGGAGATAAATGCACCAAGTATCTTCTGCTTCTCACTATTCTGTTTTTCAATCAGTCCCTTCAAAAGCTGTGACCCAGAGCTGAGAACTACATTTTTGTTGTTATGTTCCAAACCATTGCCTGATATGTATTATGTGCTGGAAATACATTCAAATGATAATAAAACAGCAGTATTGAAGATGTTCCAGCTCATATTCATTCGACAATGAGAAAATATAGTACACTTTGATTGTAACTGCTGTCAGACATTTAAATGTGCCTTCCACACATATTTATCCTAAATTTATTTTCTGTACAGTTTGTATTGATGTCACTAGCCAGTCAGCAACTTGGAAAACAGAAAACCATTTTTTGTAAATTCGGAGTCTTTCATGTTGGAAATGCTGTGCCTAAAAATATAGTTAGGCTGCAGGCTGATTTATAGTGGTGCTATTGGTTATTTACTGTATGATCATGAAATAACTCTATTGTAACTTTGTGATTTACCAAGTGCTTTATGTAAAATTCTGAAAGGTGATTTAACATAGCCCTCTAAATTATTCCTCTCCTCTCTATGGCTACTGATGCTGACTCTGATTTATGATGCCAGACTGAAGATGAGATGCTTCCAAATAAAAAAGATCTTTATGAGTAGGTATTTTCAAGAGCAACAATGTTAGTCACTGAAGGGTTCTTACTCAGGAGCTAAAATTCCAACAGGCATGATTAGAGACTGTACGTGGAAGTACTGGTCTCCACAGCTGTCAAAATACCATGCAATACACTACAACCAAGCTACTTTCAAAGCTCACTGAATTTTAATTCATCTTTAAAGCTTGCACAAAATTTGGAAGATACAAATGGGTCTAGGGAGTAACCAAACAAGTTGAGGTTCTCTTGTTTTCTCCTCTTCATCCAGTAGTAATCACACAAGTAAATTTCCTAGGTTTGGAAGAACCAGTTTACTTAGTATACCTGCTGGTTAACTTTGTCAACCTAACTGTGATAAAGAATACTCAGGTAGCTGGAAAAATATCATTTCTGGGAGTATCTGTAATAATGTTTCCAGAAGAAATAAACATTTGAATTCATAGGCTGAAACAAAGAACACTGTATTCACTCACTTGAGTGTATAGCATCCTACTCAT
>RJWT010039301.1:0-12698 GCA_004365215.1 Cuniculus paca | reverse complement strand
TCGGAAGCCTGTGCTAGGCTGATAAATGTATTTCCCTGGATTTTACTCCGATGGTGACACTGTTGTATACTGAGTTGCATATGAAAGAGATTTTTTTTTTTAAATGTGTAAGAGGGGCTGGGGGTTTAGCTCAGCAGCTCAAGTGCTTGCTGGTAAGCATGAGGTTGTGAGTTCAATCCCCAGTTCCAAAAAATTAATTAATTAATTTAAAATGTGTAAGAACCAGTGGGAAAAATAGATTGTCCAAAGGACATTCAGCATTTCATGCTTGGGAAGAATTTACATTGTGAATTTTTTTTTATTTTTTAGTTTTAGTTTTTGGCTTTTTGAGACAGGGTCTCTTTATGTAGTACAGGCTGGCCTTGAACTCATAGTGATCTTCCTGCCTCAGCCTCCAGAGTGTTAGGATTGCAGGTGTGTGCCATCATGCCTGCCATTACATTATGAACTTTGAAATACCTCTTATGATTAAGGTATTACAGCAGAAAAAGCAAAACCTTAAGGAAGTTAGCAATTTTGTGTATTTTCTATATTTATATACCAAAGAAGAGAAATTTAGCTCAGTTAATTTACAATATACAACCATGGTAGTTAACGAGATTATCACATCTGGGTTTCCCATGACTAGTGTGCTTTATAAAAAACGAATAATTCCATGTGATGAATGTGATTCTCATAAGTACTAATAAATACAAATTAAAACCCCAGGCATAGATCAGATCTGGAATTGATATTTTTCTTGGGAAGCATTTCAAAACTCATTTATTGGTCCTTTTATTTTTTTTATTTATTTTGGAGACAGCCTTTCTCTATGTAGCCCAGGCTGGCCTTGAACTTTCACTGCTCTTGTCTCTGCCTCCTGAGTGTTGGGATTATTGTTCTCTTTAAATGATTAACAATGGTAGCTGGGCGTGGTGGCTCACACCTGTAATCCCAGCACTCGGGAGGCTGAGACAGGAGGATCGTTGTGAGTTCGAGAACAGCCTGGGCTACAAAGTGAGCTCAAGGCCAGTCTGAATGGCATAGTGAGACCCTGTCTCAAAAACACAAGGGCCGGGGGACCTAGCTCAGTGGCCTAAGTGCCTGCCTGGCAAGCGCAAGGCCAAGAGTTCAATCCCTGGTGCCGCAAAAAAAAAAAAAAAAAAAAGATTAACAATGGAAAGCTCTAAGGATGGGGAGCCCAACAGAATCATCCAAATCAGGGGTTATTGACCCAAAAGTCTACTGAGGCCAGCATGGTATGCAATGCATGAAGGGCAAACTGTAGGGTGGTGGGGATTAAAACTAAGTAGGGGGAGTGCTTAGCCAGCAATTCCGGTGGGAGCTGAGTGGTGCAGAGCAAAGACCGAGCCATGGCTACAGCAAGCCTCCTGGAGGCCCAGGAGTGACAGATCTTCTATCCTGCAAAAAGCTTTAGGAAGCCAATTTTTCACCCAGAATATTGACATTTATATTAAGTCTCCTGAATTATAAATGTGGGTAATCATTCATTTTGTTTACAGCAGCTTATTATTATTATTATAGAGGCAGTTCACATGCACTGTATAAAAACAGAAATGTAGGCCAACAACAAAACAAATTGTGACAAATCAAACTGTTACCACCTTAGCGCATATCCTTGCAGATCTCATTCTCACAAGGACATAGACATTTTAAAAACAAAATGGGACCAGGGATATAGCTCAGCAACACAGCGCCTGCCTGGCAAACACGAGTTCATGAGTTCAATCCCTGGTATTGAATAAATAAATTGTGCTGTTTAACAAAAACGAAATTATCCTACATGCATGGTTTTGAAACCGCTTTGCTAGTTATCTTGACCTTTAATTTTGGTGCTAGGGATGGAACCCAGGGCCATGCATGTTAGTAAGCACTTTACACTCAGCTGCATCTCCAGTGAATCTTCATCTCATTTAACCCCTGTCCACATTTGAAAATAAAAACAGCATATTCATGTTTGAATTTTTCTAATTGACCCCCAAATATATTTCACAGCAATTAGCTTAAAACAGTAAGGAGCTGGGCCTGGTGGCGCACACCTGTAATCCCAGCACTCGGGAGGCTGAGGCAGGAGGATCATTGCGAGTTCGAAACCAGCCCAGGCTACAAAGTGAGATCAAGGACAGCCTGAATGGCATAGCGAGACCATGTCTCAAAAAGACAAGGGCTGAAGGCTGGGGATTTAGCTCAGAGGACTAAGCGCCTGCTTGGCAAAGCCCGAGGTTGTGAGTTCCATCCCCAGTGCCACCAAAAAAAAAAAAAGGGCTGGGGATTTAGCTCAGCTGCCTAAGTGCCTGCCTGGCAAGTGCAAGGTCGTGAGTTTGCTCCCCAGTGCCACAAAAAATAAATAAATAAATAAAAATAAATCAGTAAGGAATTCAGGACTGTGCATTGCGTAGTTATCATGTTCCTAAAGTCCTTTCATCTAGCATACTGTTAACTTTTTTAAAAATCATACTGAAGGGGCCGGGATTTAGCTCAGTGGCATAAGTGCCTACCTGGCAAGCACGAGGTCGTGAGTTAAATCTCTGGTACCAAAAAAAAAACATCATACTGAAGCCAGGTGTGGTAGTGCACGCTTGTAATCTCAGCACTCAGGAAGCTGAGGCAGGTGGATCACCACAAGTTTGAGACCAGCCTTGACTGTATAGTGAGTTCAAGGCCAGCTGAACTGCATAACAAGACCCTGTCTCAAAAAAAGAAAAACAAAGAGAAAAAGAATCTTTACTTTCTAGCTTTGTCCTGTTGCTTCTTCCTAGTGTCCTTTGATTTGTTTCTCTATCGCCCGTATTTCCTATAAATGGCAAGTTGTATGCAGTATTTCTTTTGGGGAATGGGAAGCAGCTAGAATATATTACAAAATATATGATCACAAAATACAGTGAATTCTCTTACAGCAAGAGACACATTGCCATTAATCGCCTTCCCAGTACTCTGTTGGCTGGAACACATTGGTTCCAAGAAATAATGATTGTCCCTGCACATAGTTACATGTGCAGCCCCAGTGTACAGTCTGGGGGATGTTACTGGCACTATATGACTGTCCAGTTGTCCCCACCTGCCATTTACTCATTTTTAATTTGTTTCCCCTACTACTGGGGGATTGAACCCAGGCTTCATAGATGCTAGGCAAGCACTCCAACACTAACCTACATCCCCAAGACCTTCATACTGTGCTATATCGTAGGTTTTTATTTTTCTTCTACTTCCCGCTATTCTTCTCTTCTCCCTCCTCCTGAAGTCAAAACACTTATATTTTGTTACAAAAACAAAGATATCCAAGCAAATAATGAAATAAACATTTTTTTAGTCCTCCCTCTTGAGTTCTCTGTCCTAGAATGTAACACGCAGTTCGGATGGAGGGCACTTCAACACTCGTGGATGCGGCCACATCTCCATCTCACGACTGTGTTTCCCTAGCTCGGCTCGCAGCTGATTGGAGAAGTCGCCCTCTACACTGTCATCACTCCCGTTCTCCTCCAGACCTGGGCATCTCTCCTCATCCAAACCAGCCCCATCTTCAGCAGGGAACTCCCTGAGCTCAGCCCCCTCTTCTAGGAGACCCAAACCTTCCAGCTGCTTTTTCTCTGACACCTCAAGCCTCCAAGCCCACCACCTTGCAGGTCAGTAGAAAAGTTGGAACTCTCTCTTCAACAGCTGCCGCCGCCGCCGCCAGTGCTCCCAACCCTTTTATTTTTATTTAGCTGCTCACCAAGTTGCTAAGTGGCCCAGGCTGAGCTTGAACTTGCGATCCTCATAGTTCAACCTCCCAGAGCGCTGGGATTACAAGTGTGCACCACCACACCCAGCTGGCTCCTTTTTAATTTCTGTATGGAGACAGACTCTGGCTACATTGCCCAGGCTGGCCTTGAGCTTTCCATCACCTCGCCTTGGTCTCGGGAGTAGCTGGGTTATAGGCATGCAACTCCAGATCAACACCTGTTTCAACACAAATTAACAATCTTTGCCAGAATCGATCATTTTATTAGAATTCACAAAATGCTGTGAAAAATTGAATTTTCCAATTCAGTCTTTCCTTCTGCATTTATTAGCTGGCATTTTCCTTCTCAAATAGGGTTCTAATTAACATTATAAAAAAAAGTAGGGCTCAGGGTGTAGCTCTTCTGTGGAAGGTGGCCTTCGCATGCACAAGGCCCTGGGTTCCATCTCCAGCACCAGGAACAGCAGTAACAAAGCTCAGTACATTTGGGGGCAGGGTTTAGCCTGTTTACGTCTTTTATTTCTGACTATCAATTACTTCGCACTTGTTGACATGTTGCGTGTAATCTTCTCAAGTCATTTTATGTGTGTGTTTGCCTCCCTGGCTAGACTGACCTCCTAAAGGGCAAGGATGGTCTTGCAGCACATTTCCTCTGCTTCTCCAAATGTATTTCTAAAGGTACTTTGCTATAGTTAGGGCTAACACACAAAAAAACACTGGTAAGAACCAAGAGTTTTCATTAGTGTGGCTCGTGTTTCTTGGCTTCCTCTTCATTTTCTAGTATAATGAAGTGCTTATCTCACCCACGGTCAACCTTTACAGTTTACTTGTGCGATGGGAGATGGAAAAGAAGAGAGGAAATGACCTTTTACTACTCTTCAAAAGTTGTAAAATCATTATCCCACTGTGTGACCTTGGGCGAGTCATCGCCACTCAGAGTTTCTATTTCCTCATTCATTATAACAAAGTGGCTGAAGTCTCTCTAAAATTATACCTCAGCCAAGTATTGTGGTGCATGCCTGCAATTCCAGCACTCAGGAGGCTGAGGCAGATGGATTGCCAAGTTCAAGGGTAGGCTGGGTTACATAGTCAACTCAAGGCCAGCCTGAACTACACAGTGAGACCTTGTCTTAAAAAAAAAAAAAGCACAAATAAATAAAATAAGTAAAACTGCATTTGCTCTAACCCTTCAAGCTTAACTAGTACTTTATTTTTTTGGTAGTTTTTTTGTTTTGCTTTGTTTTGTTTTGAGACAGGGTCTCACTATGTAGTCCAGGATGACACTGAACTCATTCTGCAACCCAGGCTGGCCTTCAACTCACGGCAATCCTCCTGCCTCAGCTTCCCTAGTGCCTTAACATGTGCCACCACACTGAGCTTGTAACTAGTACTCTTAGTAGGTATTTTTCCGGACCTGACCTTCCCTGCATACCCAGCATCACGTCTCCCTTCACAGGGGTCAGCACGAACCTTCCCGAGTAAAACTGCAGGTGAGTATCTACAGGAAACAGAATGAGCCCCAGGGTCCTTCCTACCACGGCAGCTAGACTGGTCTAATCCATATATCTTTTGAAGACTAGCAAAAGATACATGGAATAACATGCTCTTATTTTTGAAGGTCAAGCCCTTGTTTGCTTGCTTGTTTGTAGTACTAGGGATTGGACTCCAGGGACTCATGCATGCTAGGCTCTTGAGCTCTGCCCCCCAGCCCAAGCCTGAGTCCCTTATGCTCAGGGCCATGTGTGGCTGTTCCAGGGCCTCTGTTTGACTGGAACAGCAGAGGCCCAGTCTTTCTGCAAGGCAGAGAGAATGTAGAGGACAGAGGGCTGGGACTCTAAGCCAGGCAGAAAGTACGGGTGTTTCTAAAATACAAAACTAAATACAAATGCTTTTGTGTTCACCTGTGTTTTCCAATCTTTTTATTTCAGTCCTGTTGTTCTATTTTTTAATGTGCAGAAGTACCGTCTGAAGAACCTCATCTAATTGGCTTTATGTGCCTAGAAATAGCTCTTTCTCCACCTCTTCTTGGACTAAGGACAGCTGCCAGCCTGATTATAAACAGACCCCTACCATTTCACCTGGCCCCGAGAGCTCCCAGCAGTGGAGGGGGAGACAGCCATGTCTCAAAAGGGTAAAGCAGGAGAACCATCTTAGCCTCATTCTTCATAGCCCACACTTGGGTCGGTGGTAACCTGGGCTGTCCAGAGCGAATTGTTGAAATCTGCTGTCAAAGTCTGACCCTTCACCACTTGGGAGGCGGAGGAAGGAGGATCTCCTAGTTCAAAATGAGCGTAGGTAACACAATGAGACTGTCTCCAAAAACAAACAAAACCAAAAAAACAAGCAAGCCCATGACTCTTGTCTAGGAACCCAGAAGGGATTCTAATTCTTCCATTTCCTTCCTTTTTCCATCTCAGAGGATAATTTGATAACTGGGTGGCAGGTAGACCAAACGTCTAATTTTTCTGTGCCATTTCATGAATCTCTCACTAGCAACTGCAAATTTTAAATAGAGATACCGAGGAGGAGCAGTATTCCAGCACACAGGAAGACAGTGGAGGCTCCTGGGATGCGGGGTGCACATGGGAGCCTGCTCCTGGCGGAGTGGGGCGCTGGGGTTGCTTTTGGGCCACGGCCTGTCCTTTTAAAGCGTTACCACTCTCATTCTTCCTTGGGAAGAAGTCAGAGTAGCCCCCTGGCAAGGGCAGCATCTTGGGGAGCCCCAGGTGGGACAGATCAGCACAGACCTAGCAAGGAATGAGTCAGTGAGGCTAGGAACAGAAGGAAGTCAGAGCCAGAGTGAGAAACAGATGACAATGTTCATGAGCCGAGTGAAGACCAAGCTAAAGGGGTGGATGGAAAGCTATGCCCACTCGTCTGCTTTCTCCAGGCCTGGAGCAGCCTGGTGAGAATAATCTAGTCACAGGGTCTCTCCATTGCATACTTACAATAGCTCAGAAGGAGCAATCTCAGCTCTAGAACAAGTAACCTAGTTTCAACACGTTTTTTTCAGAACCTATTTCTCTCTCCAAAAAAAGTGCATTTCCTTCCTCTGGCACTCAGTGATATGAACCTGAACCTCTTCTATGTCACTCCCAGGAAACCTGGCATGGTCATCTTAGAATAGCCCCAAGTGTGGAATCCACATCCTCAGAAGTCATCATTGCCTTAGGAAAATCACTGAATAATGGAGAAGAGTCAGGATCAAAGACTACTAGATTAAACTGCCTGAAACTAACTCATTTAGAGCCAACGAGCCTGAAGTATTTAGCAAATTTGCAGCAACTTTTATTTTTTTGGGGGGGCATTTGTTTTGGTTTTAAAGACAAAGTCTCACTATGTAGTTCAGGCTGCCTTACATTCACTATGTAACCCAGCCTTGCCTTGAACTCATGACGATCCTCCTGCCTCAGCTACCTCAGTGTTGGGGTTACAGGGGTGCACACCTGGCTGTATCATTTTAAAAAGACTTAGCAGATTCACCTTTCACCTATTACTGCTGTTATCTATTTAACCTCTGTTGTCAACTGAATATATGCCTCATGCCTACTTGTGTTTTTTGTAATGAGGACAGAATATGCCTTCGCGCTACATCGCCAACCCACGTTTTTAAAAAAAATTTATTTTCTATTTTGAGACAGGGTCTTGCTAAATTGCTCAGGTTGGATTCAAACATGTGATCCTCCTGCCTCAGCCTCCTAGAATGCTGAGACTGCAGACATGTGCCATGGCTGATATGTTGGTATCTTGACACCAATGCGTAAGTCAGACCAGAGGATCAAAATCATCCTGAGCTCCCTTACATTTTTCAAGGCATCTAATTTTTTTTTTTTTTTTGAGGCAGGATCTGGCTATGTAGTTCAGGTTGGCCTTCAACTCACTATATAGCCTAGGCTGGTCTCGAACTCATGGCAATGCTCTTACCTCAACCTTCTAAGGGCTGGGGTGACAGGCAAGTGGCACCACACCCAGCTCAAGGCCTCTAATCTGTAAAGGAATACTGGATTAAGAAACACGAAACATTATGTGCAAAATGTCTGTACCAATTGTATTTATTGCTAGAACCTTTAAACTTTTTAAAAAGTGTTTGAAAAGTAGGTAACATAGAAAAAAAGACATATATAAAGGTAGGAAGCAATCTTACATTTACAAAGTGCTGCAAATTTGAGAAATTTGTGTTACTGATAACTCTTGGATGAATAGATATAAATCCTTGAAATACTCAGAGTCTGACAGAAAGGACTAGAACACCTAAATGAATATAAATAAAAGTACCCCAAGAGGGAATTTTGCTGTTGTCAAATTGTTCATGTAGTGAAATGAACTTTAAGCAAACAAGGTTTCCGTGAACTATTTTAAGAAATGTTCCTTTAGGTGAATTCAAGTTGCAGTCAAACTGACTGGAAGCAAAGTACCCTACTCCTCCTAGTGCCCCTAAACCTGAGTTTGGGGTTTGCAGTGGATATAATGTGGAACTCCACTGAGAGGTGGCCGGTCTGGAGTGGTAAACTACTACTGGGGAACCAAGTGTGAGTGACCTGAGAGAAAGGGGGTGACACCGTGTGTGCATGTGCACATGCACACACGCTTGCATACTACATGAACACACCCGCATAGACCTATACTGGGCATAGAGCTCAGTGTACCTAAACACGAAGGGAGCTGGCGTGAAGCTTCCCAGTCACACCACCCAGCGAGTCCCACACCCACAAAGGCCACTCGTCACCTCCCCAGCTAAGAAGAGCAACCAAGGACAGGCCCTCATTCAGCCTCTCCAGGCCCATGTGAGTCCCTGAGAAACAGCAGTTTGCATTGAGGCCCACCTAGAGTTGGTCCCCATTCCCAGCAAAGGGACAAGGAGCTTTCCGGTCCTTAGAGAGGACAAGAAATTACTCCAGAAAAAAGACCAGGGTTTCCACTTCCTCATCTAGGTACGGAGAGGATACTGTGGGGAACACCTGGCTGGCCCTAGGTCTGCTACCACGCACGGGGTACAAGGAAATGAAGTACTCGTGACGTCCTCTCCTCTTGTCATCCAGGGACAGAACCTCACATACGCACAAACACACCCTAGAAACAAGAGGCCAGCATCCGCTGTTCAGAGTACTGCAGCCTGCCCGCTGCCACACGCCAGGGCAGGTCACCCCACCCGGATGCCATGGCTCCCTCCTCCACAGTCCGTTTGGAATGTTAGGATCTTTGGGTCTCTGGCCCTTGGGGCTCTCCCCAGAGGACTCTTTGGCCAGCACTGCAGAGCAAATTGCTTGCCTCAGCTGGCTTCGGAGGGGCCCACTGGCCAGAGGAGTTTGTCAACCGCGAGGACGGCAGCAGCAGTGACTCCAGCTCAGATATATTTGGCAGGAGGCTGTCGGGCACTGAGTCGCTGCATGTGACAGCCATGGCAGAGCAAGTGCCCGTCCAGAGGAAAACAGCAGCAGCCTTCCTCATCGCTCAGCTGCATTCGGCAGTCCTGGGGAAGAAGACACCTAGTTCAGCTCATCCCAGGCTCCTTGCACACTGAGGACCTCCTGGGGGTCAGCCCTGCTCTACTCTGCAGGACAGGAAGAAAAGGTAGCTAGGGCAGGTGGTCTCAGCTGGTAGAAAGGATGGATGAGAAAATACTTCGTATAGACACCAGGTGTCGCTGCTGCAGCAGAAATAATGAGCAAACCCCCATTTCCCGCAGTTAACCGGCAATCCCTGGTTTTAGTGTGGACTAGGTAAGCCAGGTTGAGAAGTACTAAACTAGGACCACAGAGAGTGGGTAGAGGACAGGAAAGAGAATGGGTGTCTCACTAAGTAGTTCAGGCTGGCCTTGAACTCGCTGTGATCCTCCTGCCTCAGCCCTGAGTGCTGGGATCACAAATTACAAGTGTGTACCACCATGTCTGGCAGCTTCCTGATTTTCTGTGCCCTACATTTCCCATAGATGAATGAGACTTCTAGGATTTGACTCCGCCCCTCCCTCCCTGGTGATTCCAGATTACAGCCAACAGCCCTGGAGCCCGACACTCACCTCACAGTGGTAGCACTCAAAGTGATAATCACGGTCCATGGAAATCACCCTCACGATGTCCTCACAGCCCTGAAACACACAGACCCCCGTGGGGATGAGAGCAGCATGATGCCCCAACTCCTCCTCCCTGCCAGGGATGCCTCCTACCCTAGCAGAAAAATCACATGAAGGCTTCCAGACCCTCTAAAATCAAGTAAATCCACAGCTTTAATATGCTTTTGCAGATCCTGCTGAGGCCTTCCCTCCCCTTCCTGGCGCTGAGTCCCCATGCAAAGCATTGGTGGGGGAGGGGGGAGAGCCCTTACCTGGTGCTCCTAAGGTGTGGGGGAAGCAGAGAGAGGAGAAAGGGACAGGGGAATAAGCTAGGCTGGGGACGAGGAGGTTCAGTAGGATCCAGTATCCTCACTGGCCTTTGGCTTCTCTGCCTGCACTCACCCTCTACACGCATGACCTATCTACCAGCCTTGAGGGTTCTTTCTCCTTTTCCAGCCCTTGCTGGGATAGCAGATATGGAGCCCTGGCCCAGCAAGGCTATCAGACACGTCCAGGCCCGGATGTTGGGGTCAGGGTGGTGGCCCCAAGAGCACGGTCACACGGGAATCTTCCAAGAGTACATTCCTCAGCACCACCACTTCCCCAGAGAGGCCAGGCTACAAGTCTCCACCCCTCCCCGAAGGCAGCGGCACTGGCTGCCCCGCAGAAGAACCCCCGACACACTGACCTCTGAGGGCAGGATGGGCTGGCCACAGGCTGCACACTTGGGGGCGTAGTTTCTGAAAGAGAAAAGGTAGCAAAGAGATGAGGTTGGGGAATCCCAGGCCCCAGGCCCATACTGCACCCCAAGGCCAGACTCACTTGTGGTAGTCAGTGACGCAGTACACCTGGTTGGAGAAGTCCACGGTGAAGGGGACGCCATCCAGGCACTTGTTGCACACGATGCATCGGAAGCAGCCTGGGTGATAGGACTTCCCCATTGCCTGCAGGATCTGTTCACAAGGTGGGAAGCGATTTAGTCTCCCTCAATCCCAGCTCCCCAGTTACACATTATGTTTCCTAAGCCTTCTACTAACCACATCCAACACCCTGCTGTCCTCCTAGAAAAATGCTATTGGAGGGAACCGAGGATCTGAAAAGAAAGGCAGAAACACTGAAAAACATATTAGAGGTCATCTAGGCCAGTGGATTTTAATTCTGCCTCCAATTTCAGGATCACCAGGAAGCTTTTAAAAAACATTGGTGTAACCAGGCATGGTGGTGCGTGCTTACAACCCTAGCTATAGAGGAAACTGAGGCAGGAGGGTTGAAAGTTCAAGACCAGTCTGAACAACTTAGCAAGATGCTGCCTCAAAATAAACACAAAAGCTGGGGATCTAGCTCAGTGACCTAAACACCTGCCTGGCAAGCGTGAGGTCGTGAGTTTGATCCCTGGTGCCAAAAATAAATAAATAAATACATACATACAAAAAGGGCTGGGGATGTAGCTCAGAGGCAGAGTGCTACCCTTGCATGCAAAGGGCCTGGGTTCAATTCCCAATACAAGGGGGGAAAAATAATCAATGCCTGGGTCCCACTTCAGATCTTTAATCTAAACATGACCTGCTAGGTTTCCAGGGTTGAAAATTACTGATCAAATCTAACTCTTTTTTTAAATTTTTTTTGCTTTCAGTACCGGGAACTGAACCCAGGGTCTTTACACTGAGTTACATCAGCAGCCCTTTTTTGCTATCTTGACACAGGGCCACACTAAGTCACTAAGTAGCCTAAACTGGACTCAAACCATCAATCCTCCTGCCTCAGTTTCCCAGAGTGCTGGGATCACAAGTGTGCCATCATGCCCAGCTTTTTTCTTTTTTAAACACAGAGTCTCTCTATGTAGCCCAGACTGGACTTGAACTTGAGATCCTCCTGCCTCAGCCTTCCAAGTACAGGCTTACAGGTATGGGCCACTATGCCTGGCCCCAATCCTTCCTTTAAATGGAAAGGAAAACTGAGTTCCAACTGATCCCTAGCAGTCATGGAAAAGGGATGAAGACCTGGGAGCCCACAGTTCTTGCTCAGGCTGAGGGACTGGCTGTGCCTGCAAGGTCCCAGAAGCCTGGGATGGACTGGGAGCCCAGACTCATCTCATAGGCAGAGGGAAGGCACTGTAAACAGCTGCTCTGTGGAAGAATGGCAAAAATGTGACTCATGTGGTGATAGGTTTCCTCCCTGACCTCTCTCAGTATCCAGTTAGTCCCGGATTCCACCCCTCAGGCCTGAAGATTCAGTCTCAGCTCATGGCACTTTCCTTACCTTCTCCAAAATCAAGTGACCACAGACGCAGCATTTCTCAGCTGCCTCCTGAAACCCTGAAAACTAGAGAGGAGACAGGAGGAGGAGGTTACCAAGCTGGGACTGATGGAGCCCCAGGGGTCCCAGTGTGGGAAGCAGTTCCAGGTCCAGGGCCCTCACTCACCAGATAATCTTCCTCACAGTACACAGAGCCGTTGACACTGTAGAAAGCCTTGCAGCGCAAAGTCCGCCCTGGAAGCAGCAGAGAGGGAGCCCATCTTGGAGCCGGGACCCAGGGTTTCTCCCCCTCTGGTGCCACTGCTCCCACAGGTGCACAGCACATTTAAACCTGGACCTCAGGGCTGCTCCTCCCGACGGTCATGTCTCCTCCCTCCCCACACGAAGCCCCAGCTGATGCAACTCCAATTTGCCCTGGAATCACTGCAGTCAACTCCTCTGCTTCCTGTTCCCCTGGCTTTTGTGTCCCCCAGACTAGTGTCCCTCTCGGGTGCCCACTGGGGAGCACCTGTCAGAGGGGCCAGCGAGGAGAGGCACACTGTCCCAGACCTGGCCCTCTGGGATATTTCAACCTGGGGGTCTCTGTCTCAGCACAGCCATCCTGCTCTCACGGCCCCGTCAGGGCACCGGAGTAGCTGCTGGGCACACAATGCTTTGCTTGGGAGCAAAGCC
>RJWT010039300.1:0-12704 GCA_004365215.1 Cuniculus paca | reverse complement strand
TGTAATTCATGCTGGCCTCAAACTTGCAGCGATCCTCCTGCCTCAGCCTCCCGGGTGCTGGGATTACAGGCATGCACCACCACACCTGGGTTTTCAACATTTGTGTGTGTGTTTATGTGGTACTGAGAATGGAACCCCAGGGCACTTTACCAGAGCTACAGTCCCCAAACCCTTTTTACTTTGAGACAATCTTGCTAATTTGCCCAGGTTGGGCTCCAGCTTGCAATCTTCCTGCCTCAACTTCCATAGTAGTTAGGATTATAGGCATGTGCTACTCTACCTGTCCCCTCAAAATATTTGCAGGCAATTTCATTAACATGATAGTTGTTTAGAAACCATGCTGTAAAAAATGTTGGAACAAACAGTATACTTTCAAAAACTTCACTGATTGGCCAGGCATAGTGGCACATACCTGTGATCCCAGCACTCAGGAGGCTGAGGCAGGAGGATGGCTATGAGTTTGAGGCCAGCCTGAGCTAGTCAGCTTGGACTACCATAAACAGAAATTTATTTTCTTACAGCTCTGGAGGCCAGAAGTCCATGATGAAGGTTTGAGGCAGTTTGGTTTCTGGTAAGGCCTCTCTCTTCCTGACATGCCGATGGATGCCTTCTGGCTGCGTCCTCACATGGCAAAGGGATACTAGCAGGCTTATGGAGTCAGTAGCAATTAAGGACATCAGATAAGGCCACCAATCCTATTTTATCAGCACTCCACCCTTTGGCCTCATTTAACATCAGCACTTACTCATTCCAAAGACAGCCACACTGGAGATCAGGGCTCAACATTTGAGTGAGAGATTGGGAGTACGCCCAGACACTCAGCCGTATCACTAGTCAAGAGTAGTACCTTGTTGACCTTTGATGAAGGGACCAAAATAATATGCTGGTGGAAAGATAACTGATTTAATAAATGGTGCTGGGAAAACTGCCCATCCCTATGCAGAAGATTGAGTCTAGACCTCTGTCTCTTACCATGCACTAAACTAAAATTTAAATGTTAAAATAGAAATACTTAATCTGCTGGACAATAAAATAGGTAAAACACTTGAAGGCATAGGTGTGGGGAAGGACTTTCTGAACAGAACCCTGCTCACACAGGAAATTGTATCAAGAATCAACAAAGGGGATTACATCAAATTAAAAAGCTACTGCACAGCAAAAGAAACAGTGAAAAGACAGCCTATATGACAGGAGAAAATCTTTACCAGCTGTTCTTCAGACAGAAGACTAATACCTAGAATACATAAAGAACTCAAAAAGTTAGATTCCCCCCCAAAAAAATAAAAGATAGGAAGTAAAGAGAGATCTTTTTCAAATGGGAAGGGAATCAAGAGATGGAACAGGGAGGAATAGGAGGGGATGCGAAAAGAATTGAGATTTAATATGTGCATGTACCGACTCCCCACAAGAAATGTAATCATAATATACCGCAAATATATCTTGGCATATGTGGTTATCCGATTGGCTTCTTTTCTAGACCGTAATAACTGTGAGAACCTGGGCTCCAGCTTTTCCCACTGGCACAAGCACCTAGAACGATATCTTGTGCAGAGAAGACATTGTACTTAGTGAATCTTTAACAAATGAGGAAATAGAGGAAACAGAAATGGCTGAACAGTGACTTCCCAATGAATTAACTTGTTACATATTACTCCATATATGAACTTGTTACAATTAGAGTTTCTATCAAGCCTGTTCCCCAGAGCCCTTCTATGCTGATAGGAAGGTGATGAAGTCATGGGCATTAGGGCTGACTGGATCCTAGGAGGTCCGCGTGGTCAGACGTGCAGGATCACGGGATGCGCATTTCCCTTCCTACCTCCTCTGTTCTGCCGCTGCTTCCTGGCAGCCATGACGTGAGCGCTTTTCCTCCACTGAGCCTCTCGGCCGTGCTGTCTTGCCTTGGAGTTGGCCAGTGGGCTGCAACCATGAACCAAAATAAATCTCTTCTCCTTTAAGCTGTGGGTGTCAGATATTTGTCCCAGCAACAAATTAACTAATACTCATGATAATACCACAGGCAAAGCAATAATTTTACCCAGTGGTAAAACAGTCTCTTACTTGGCTTATCGATATGTATATCAAAAGGATTTTAAGAAAAACAATCTGGCAAAATGTTTTAAGAGACTTCAGAATGTTCAGATCTGCAGTGTTGACCCAGTAATTGTCACCGCAGACTCCATCTGTGGTACCCAGCCTCCGATAGCATCCCCAGTGAGTGCCAACTCCTCGTATTCCTCAGATGTCTTCCCACACTGAACCACTCGCGTGCAGCAAAAGGGTGGTTTTTCGCTTCCAGGATTAGGTGTCCTTTCACTCTCTGGGGAAAGCCAGCTGTCACATGTGAGCAGCCCTACAGAGTGGTCCGCGTGACAACTACTACCGCCTGCTGTCAGCAGCCACCAGCATGATCTTGGGAGCAGGTTACCAGGCCCTCTGTATGACTGTCATCCCACTCAGCAGCATAACCGCCACCTCATGAGAAACCTCGGGCTGGAACCAACTTGCATGGCCATTCGTGAATTCCTGACCCTCAAACAGAAATAATGTTATTTTAAGATGCCAAGTGTTAGGAAAATTTTCTAAGTAATGCATCATTCTAAGGAAATTCTCCCTGAAATGTTTTAGTAGTTAATGTTGGTATATATAGACTTCCTACAGGGAGACAGGTTTTCATTGTAAGAAGTGAATTCACTGGCATGCTTTCAGCAGCAAAAATGAAAAACTCAATTAAATAGACGTAAAAGTAAGAAAATGTGTTTTACTCTACCAGAACACACAGAGGTAGTCAGGCGTCAAGGGTTGTTAACATGACAGCTCAGTGGCATCCGGGTTCTGTCTGTCTCTCTGCCGCCTTAATGTTATGCTTATTATCAGGATAGTAGCAGTCAGGCTACAGTAGTCCTGGGTATTTCTTATCAAGACAGAGCAGTGACCTACAGAGAACACAGCTCCTGCTGCTTCTTAGATCTCTGAAAGGCTTCTCTCATACCTCACTGGCTTGACTCGGGCCACATACCCTTTCCTAAATTTATCACTCGCTCTATCAGTGAATACCTGAACAAAATGAGGGTTGTGCTAGTTGGGGGGTCTTGCCTCTTAAACCCCGCTGGCCGCCAGGTTACTTCATTCCTGCTGCCCTGGAATAAGCACTCCACCCATCTACACTGCACAGGTGCTCGCATCCTTTCCTATTGAACTCAGTCTCCAGCACCTAAACAATTAGGTCTAAGTTTCAGGGCTTCTCACTGGCTCGTCTCTTTCATCTCGCACTCTGTTACAACAAAATAGAACTCATATTGATGCCCTGAGGTGATCCCCTACCCTAGCTTCTTAGCTAATTTCAGTTTATTATTCACAACCCACTCAGCTAAAAGTCAAGCCACTATGGCTTCCGTTAGCCCTCCTCAACTAAACTATTCACTCTTCGCTCTGAAATTTTGACATATCCAACTGCTTTAGAGTCATTTACTATTTTCCCCCTTCCTGACTGAAATTCTCTGAAAGGTCAAGGATAATGGCTAATAATTCTCAAATCTACAGTGCCTGGCATACAGTAAACACGCAAGAGAATTAATGACACAATCTACTGCACATTTACACAGTTCGCCAAGCACCAGTGTGCCCTGGGCCTTGCAGCAGGCCACATTTTTCTCTTTGGTGCTGTCCTGTTTGTTCATCTTAAGAATTACTGTAGATTCCCTCCTGCCCTTACCTTTTGTAATCTGTCCTAAAACTGCCTGCCACCTTCTAGCTGTTTGAAGCGTCCCTATCCCAGGCATGGCGCCTGCTGGTGGTCGGAAGGATTTGTGCTGTCCAGCAGGGCTAACTTCTCCATCCCGACCCTCTCAGTAAGGTGGCTCTCGGGCACCTTAGCAAGAGCTGGCTAATGCAGAGGGCAGGGAGAAGCTGGACTTGCCTCCACTGAAGAATTTCTAGATTTTTCATTGTGTCTAACTTGTAAGTATAATTTTAAGAGCTCTATGTATTGAAATATTTTTAAAACAATTTGAATTTCAACTTTTTTTCTTTTTGAGTCAAGGTCTCACTATGCAGTCCAGGCTGGTCTTGAGCTCACTTTGTAGCTTAGGCTGGTCTCAACTTGCAGTGATCCTCCTGCCTCTGCCTCCCAAATCCTGGGATTACAGGTGTATGTCACCAAGCCGGACTTTGAATTTCTATTTGAATCTTATCCATTTTTTCCATAATTTAAATAAATACAAAGCTTCTGGGTACCCACTTTGCTGTCTCCCATGTGACTGAAATATAGATCAAAGCAAATCATTTCATCCTGTTAGATGGTGTTAAAATAGTAGGCTTTTTTTCTTCTTCCCATGGGATTACTGAAAACATATTCATCATCTCTGCTGTTTCTAGTCTTTTTACTTATATATGCTTCTGTATCTCTTCAATAGCTGTTACTAAAAGGCTTAAATACTTTTTGATACATTATAAAATATATCATTTATTCTTAAACACAACCTATTTTTCAAACCATAAAAGATATTAAGCATTGCATATATTTCTGTGTTAAGCAAAGTACAATCCTATTCCTATACATCAAAAATGGTTTTTGCCATTTACAAGTGTCTCATCCTAGCCACAATATGTTCTTGAAACCTCTTTACCTATTATCGTAAATGTTAAGATTTGGGGTGGGGGCTGGTATGACAAATAATGTGAAAGTATCATTGACTAGCTCCCAGGAAATACTAGATTCCATTCTCCTTGCTTCCTCCTAATCCCTAGATAGATTTATTGAAAATTTCCTGTACTCTTTTTTTTTTTAAATAAGACTCATAAACTCTTTTGGCTGTCTTGTTTAGATTCTCAAAATAGTTGAAAATGACAATACAAAGCAATCATTTAGAATAATGAAATGTGAGGCCTAGGGATTTAGCTCAGTACTGGAGTACTTCCTTATCTGTGGGAGCCCCTGGTTCAATCCCTAGCATAGGGTGAGGGCAGATTGAAATATGGCCTTAAAGAGATCTGCTCACTTACTCAACCCAAATTTAGGTTGCATTTATAAAGATAGTGGCCCAGAGTATGAATCTGAAGTAGGGAACATGAAAACAGGAAATTGCAAACTGTGTGTGTGTATGGTGATGGGGATTAACCCGTCCACACATGCTTGGTGCATGCTTAATTTAACCACAGAATATATCTGCATACTTTTTTTTTTGTACTGTTCCCTGTACTGACAGGAATTGAACTCAGGACCTTGCTCATGCCAAGCAGGCGCTGTTCCGCTGAGCTATATCCCTGGCCCATCTGCATACTTAAATAAAAGAACTTTTAACTCCACAGATAACCAGTGACTGAGTTTCCATAACTCTTCTTTTGCATTCATATGTAGCAATTTGGTCCAGCAGACTCTAGTTGAACTTTGACATCTTCCCGGGCCAGTTAGTTTGCCTGTGCATCCATGGCCATAGACCTGACCTTTAATCCCACACAGCCACTGACACAAATGTGCTTCTGTCTCCTGTGAACAGATCTGCACAAGTGTCTCGCCACCACAAGAAAAGCGCCACACAGTGTATGTCTCCCAGACTATAAAGTAGCAGAACGGCATGTTGTATCTGAGATTAACACCAGCGCCTCTCTCTCAGAAGAACATCATTTTACAGCCTTCAGAGTTTTTTCCTGTGTTACTTGAACCCATCTTATTTGAGCAAAAAAAGTCATGAGACAGAGACTAGCAAAACGTAATTTTTTCTAAATTAACATATTCTCTGGCAATCATTCATTTTGTTGCCATAAAAGTGTGTCATATATGTTACCTTCCTGAAAAAAAAGAAATTTTGTCAAAAGCAAATATTCACTGAATGTATCCTCTTTTTATATACAAAAAATCTTCAGTGAAAGCTGCCCATATAGGGCCGAGGATATAGCTCAGTGGCACAGCGCCTCCCTGGAAAGCACAAAGTCATAAGTTCGATCCCCGGTATCAAAAAAAAAAAAAAAGCTGCACATATATAACTTGATGCTATATCTAAATCTCATTTATTCTAACTTCATTCATTCCTTTCCACCAGTTCTATATACAGTGGTTAGGTTCAGTGTTGACTTTATGGGGTTTTTTGATTCGGTTCTCATCCAATTCGGTTTAAGACCAGAATCATGGAAAGAGTGAAGTTTGTGAACCAAGGTACCACTGTATCTGACATCTGAAGATAGTGGTTTAGATGTGACTTTCAGGGTGGGGATACAGCTCAGTGGTAGACTGTTTACCTCGCCTGTACAAGACTGTGGGTTCAGTCTCAAATACTGGCTGGACATGGTAGCGCATGCCTGTAATGCCAGCACTTGGGAGGCTGAGGCAGGAGGATCACCATGAGTTTGAGGCAGGCTGGGATACATAGCAAGACCCTGTCTCAAAAAGTCTCAAAAACTGTGAAAAAAGGGAAGACATGAATGTGATTTTATACTAGTTTGTTGGTATTTTACAGTTGTACTTTAGCTTTTCCTTTGTAATCAAGCATATTCTCATAGTTTATCAAGCATATTCTCATAGTGGCAAAATCATAGAAATGAGTGGGGGGATTTTGTTTTATTAATAACTAAGTTCATAATAGGTAATGTCTTAATGTTGAGGGAATAATGTTTCTGATTAACTTAGGAACAGAATTATTAATTTATGGTCAAATTAACTTATAGCAGTAGATTTCAGGGGACTATAAATTTAATTGTTTCTTGGTTATCTGAATTCCCTAATTTTTTTATTACTTGCATAATTTAAAATGTCAAAATGATGAATAATAAAGTATCTACATCGCAGTAAGAAATATATAATGAACAAAATTGAATTTTTGATAATTGGATACATTTGTTAATTTTGATAATTGTCTTTTGACAATTGACATACACCTTCTTTCCCTGGACTGTGAGCACCTTGAGGATAAATTATCTATTAATCTTTGTGTCTAAATTGCTTTGCAGAGACCCTGAGCCATGACAGAACTTCAACAAAGGTTTGCATGTGAATAAATGAGAATGGTATACAAACCATCGAAAGTTAACTGACAGGCATATAAATGTTTAAATGTTCATTTAAGCATTTGAGATGAAGAAATGTAAAATGCTATCCTCATTAGCTTTTTTCTTTTTCAACAACTTGATTGAGATGTACTTCATGTAGTATGTTAGATTTTTGTCATTTTGACAAAATACCTGACAAATGCTGGGCATGGTGGTACATACCTGTAATCCTAGCACTCAGAAGGCTGAGGCAGGAGGATCACTATGAATTCAAGGCCAATTTAGGTTAAATAATGAATTTAAAGCTAACCTGAACTACATAGTGAGACCCTGTCTCAAAAAAAAAAAAAACTATTTAAGAGAAAGATGAATTCATTCTGGCTCACGATTTCAGAGTGTTAGGCCGTGGTCAGCTAGCTCCATTGATTTGGGGCCTGTGGTGAGGCAGAAACATCCTTGTGGCAGGGCATGGTGGAGAAAAGCTGCTCACACATGACAGCCAGGAATCAGAGAGAGAAGAAAAGACCAGAGAGTACAGGGCCAGGGGCCAAGGGCCAGGTAGAGTCCTACACCCACCTCCTGTTTCTGTCCCCTCCCAGTAATAACACCATGTGCACCTTAACACACTGATGGAATCAGAGCCCCCGTGATCCAATCACTTCCCCAGAGCCCACTGCCAACCAAGCATTCAGCACAGTGAGATTTCTGAGGAAAATCTGGATCTCAACTATAACACATATCATAAAATTCATCCACTTCCAATATATAATTCAGTAATTTTTAGTGGCTATCAAGTAAATGATACAGTCATCAACATGAATCATTTTAGGACATTGTCACACACACTCCTGTACCTGCATGCCCATTTACAGTTTCTGCCTCTAGCCCTAGGAGACCACTAACCTCCACGTGACATAAAAGTAGAATCATACAAACCACGAGGTCTTTTGGGACTGGCTTCTTTCCCGTAGCGTAATTTGAGGTTCTCCCATGGCACAGCATCTATCAGTAGTTCCATTTTTATTGCTAAAGAGCATGCTATTGAGCCTGGTGTAGTGGTGCCTCCTGTAATCCTAGCACTAGGGAGGCTGAGGCTGGAGAATCAAGGCCAGCCTGAACTATATAGTGAGACCCTGTCTTCAAAAATAAATAAAAGCTGGGCATGGTGGCTCACGCCTGTAATCCCAGCACTCAGGAGGCTGAGACAGGAGGATCATTGTGAGTTCGAGAGCAGCCTTGGCTACAAAGTGAGCTCAAGGCCAGCCTGAATGGCATAGTGAGACCCTGTCTCAAAAAGACAAGGGCTGGGGATCTAGCTCAGTGGCCTAAGTGTCTGCCTGGCAAGTGTGAGGTCATGAGTTCAATCCCTGGTGCTGCAAAAAATAAATAAATAAGCCAGGCATGGTGGTGCATCCCTGTAATCCCAGCACTTGGGAGGCTGAGACAGGAGGATCATTTTGAGTTCAAGACCAGCCTGGGCTACAAAGTGAGCTCAGGGCCAGCTTGAATGGCATAGTGAGACCCTGTCTCAAAAAGATAAGGGCCAAGGATTTAGCTCAGTGGTATAAGTGCCTGCCTGGCAAGTGCAGAGTCATGAGTTCAAACCCCAGTGCTAGAAATAAATAAATATATAAAGAGCGTGCCATTATATGGATATATCTGCACATTAGCTTTTAAATTTTACCAAAAGAAAACACGCACCTACTTAACAATGGGTAAGCAGGGTTCTATTCATTTAGCAAACATCTGTTGGAACTTAAATATGGCCTAAGTGATTAAAAAATATAAAGGTGACTAAGACGAGCCTTTAGAGAAACAAATATATAAAGATCATACCACGGGACAACTAAGTGCTGTGTTGAAATAGAAATGTTTGTCAAAAGAGGAAAATATTTATCAAAAAAAGTGATAGTGGTTTTATACAGTTTAGGGGTAGGGAATACAAGGAAATATCCCTTTTAAAGAGAATAATATTTTTAAAATCACAATAGTATGACAACACATTTTATTCAAGAAATAACCAACTGTCCTATGCAACTGAGATGCAGGCCTCACAAGGGATATTTTAAGTAAGAGATGGGGCTAAACAGTATTGCCTGCTACAGTAGAAAGGAGGGCCTCAATTGGGCATGGTGGTGCATCTGTAATCCCAGCATTCTGGGAGGCTGGGGCAGAAAAACTGCAAATTCAAGCCCAGACTGGTCAATTTAACAACTTAGTCTAACCCTGTCTCACAATTAAAATTTTTTAAAAGGGGTTGGGGATATAGGTCATTGTGAAGGTCCCAAGTTCAATCTCCAGGACTAAAAAAAAAAAGAAGACCTTAAATATGCTATAAAGTTTATCTTATTCCATGGGCAGGAGAAAGCATTAAAGGTCGGTGATTTCGGGCAGGGGATATAGTTTAATGGTAGAGTGCTTGCCTAGCATGTGCAAGGCCCAGTACCACAAAATAAAAGAAAAAAAAAGTCATTTTGATTATTTGTTATAACCAAGATAGAAAGGATAGAGGGAACTAGAAGAGAGAGATATCAAAAGAAGATAAAACATTCAGTAAATACTGCACATATAGTGCATTATATTTGTTGCTAATGTATTCACCTAAAATAAAAAGCAATAGAAAGGCATGAGGTCAGTCTTCCTCTTGTGGGAAGAGGATCCAGAGATGGGGTGGGTGGGGAGCTGGGATTGCTGTGACATGTACCAACTCTACCCAGGAGTGTGAGCATTGTGTCCTGCAAACATGTACTAATAGAAATAAAAACATAAAAATACACCCACCTAAATATATACCCTCCATGCAGTTGAGGACAGAACAAAGTCCTGGTTTTCTTTTTATCTTTTAAAGTCCTGGTTTTCATGAACTTATATCCTAGTGAAGGAGACAGACAGTACCGTTAAACAAATACATAAGTGTTCCAGCAGTTTCAGTGGAGAAATGTTTAAAGCAAGATGAAGAGGGCTGGGGATCTAGCTCAGCGGTCTAAGTGCCTGCCCAGCAAGCGTAAAGTCGTGAGTTCAATCCCTGGTGCCGCCAAAAAAAAAAGCAAGATGAAGAGATAGGAAAGAGGGGAAGCAGATCAGCCAAGATGCATTGAATTTTGAGGACAGATCGGAAAGCAGTAGGACTCCTGCTATGTTAGCACATGGGAGAGCGGCTGCCAGAGAGGACAGCAAGGGCAGGGGCCTTGCTGGGGAAATGCCTCAAATGTTGGAGAAACATCTTAGAAGACAATGTGGTTCTGGCTTTTTTTGTTGTTGTTTTTTGTTTTGTTTTGGCTTGTTTTGTTTTGTTGGGTTTTATTTGTTTGTTTGTTTGTTTGTTTGTTTGTTTGAGGCAGTCTCATTGTGTAACCCAGGCTAGCCTTGAAATCACAGCGATCCTCCTGCCTCTGCCTACAGACATGCCCTGCCACGCCCAGCTCTGGTTTATATTTTTAAAAGATCACCCTAAAAACTGGGGTAACTATAGACTCTAACCTTGTGCATGTTCCATTTCACTGTGTGTAATCGATAACATTAATTCCTGTATGTGTGATGACTGAGCCAAAAGGTGATACATTTATAATTTTGATATATATGGCAAAATTTCCACCTAGTTTCCACTTCTCCAGCCATGTTGAAGAGGGCAGTTCCTTCATAGCCTCACCTACACTAAGAATGAAGTTTTTGGGAAGAGGGGATTTTTTCAATTGATCAGAAGCCACAAAATCAAAATGGTAAGTCAGGGATTCAGCTCAGTGGCCTAAGCGCCTACCTGGCAAGCGCCAGGTCGTGAGTTCAATGCTCGGTAACAACAAAAAAAAATGGTGGCAAGGTTGCATTTCTTTTGGAAGCACTCAGAGGAAGTCTATTTCCTCCTAGTTATCACCTGCATCCCTCTGCTTGTGATTCCATACTCTAATCTTCAAATCCAGCAACACAGCGTTAAACTCTTTCTCCTGCAGTCATTTCATGACCTTTTCTGACTCTGATGCCTGCCTCTCGTAAAGACCCTTGTGATTACATGTTACCTACCCGGTTACTCCCTCATCTCGAAATCCTGAGTTTCCAGGGTCTCAATGTAGATCAAGCTGGCCTTGAACTCACCTTGAAGCCCAGATGTGCCTCGAACTTACAGCAATCCTCCTGCCTCAGCTTTCCAAGTGCTGGGATTACAGGCATGCACCACCATGTCCAGCTTGTTTTTTTTTTTTTTTCTCCTATCATAGTCTCCTAACCTTGCTTATGGTTTTTGTGGTTGTTTTGCTTTTATTTTTGCCACTTGGCGTTTATCCTGGTAAATAGTGTGAAATACAAACCAGACTTTACTTTTTTTCCAGACAGCACTTGCTAGTAAATAGTACCAGCCCCATTTACTGAAGAATTCAACTTTCCCCTAAAATATAGTATATTCCTATGTGTAACTTGGTTGCTCTTTGGACTTTCTGTTTTGTTCCATTCTCTATGATATATATATATATATATTATAATTATATATGTATATAATTTGATCCTCCTGCCTCAGCCTCCTGAGACCTGAGATTACAGGTGTACACCACCATGCTGGGCCTATAAGTATATTTTTGTTCTTGTTTTGTTTTGGTTTTTTTGTTTGGCTGGTTGGTTGGGAGGGGTTGTTTGTGCTGGGGATTGAACCCATGGCCTTCATGCTGAGTTATGTCCCCAGCCCTTTCTTTGTTTTTCATTTTGAGACAGGGTCACACTAAGTCACCAAGTTGCTCAGTCTCAGGATCTAGGATTACAGGGGTGCACCACTGCAACCAGCTAAGAGTCCAGGGTTTTGTGTAGTGTGCCGTAGTGTCTGGCAGGGCTAGACAAGATTTGGTCTTCTTACCCACCCCTTTATCCATGCGTACATACAGTGCAATGTTCTTCTGTTTTCAGGGTTTTCTTTGCTATTCTTATTTATTTTTCCACATGAACTTGAGAATCAACTTGGGGGGAAGGTATTTTTTTGGAGTAACTTGATGAGGTTAGATCTTACTATCTTTGAACATGATATTCTTGCAAGATACTTTTTTCCTCCAGTGTTTTAATATTTTTTCATTTAATATTTTGTCAAGTTTACTCCCAGCTTTTTAATCTTTCTTTTTGTATATGAAATGGAGAAAAGACCCTGTTTGTAACAACTTTGTGATTAGTTTTTATGCATGAAAGCTAGATCAATATATTTATGGTGTTAATTATAAATTACTAAGTTACATGCCGTTATTTTACTCTGTCATTTTCTTATTTATAGTAGTTTTTTAGTTGAGTCTTTTGGTTTTCCCAGTATAGAGTTGTATGTCTTCAAATAGAGTTAAACTTTCCAATTTTTAGGACCTCTCTCTGCCTTCCTCTGACTCTTGCATTTCGTTGTTAAATAGCATAGGTGTTGTATGCATCTCTGTCTTACTCCTTATCTTAGTGAAAAGGTCTATGTTTCCTAATAAAAATATTTGCTGGCTTTGGGTTCTCTTTCACTCCCTCCTCTCATGTTAAAGAAATAACATTGGTTCTTATTTTACTCTTTTTTTCTCATCAAGAATAGGTGTTGATTTTTATTAAATGCATCTTTAGTATAAATAGGTAATTATGGCCTTACTTAAGCTTATTATTATATTTACTAACCTTTTATTAACCTATTTTAAAATACATTCTCAAATTCTAAGATTAAATATTCTATCATTTATACCTCATGTTCAATAAAGTAGGTCTTAAATTTATGCGCTGTTTCT
>RJWT010039299.1:0-12698 GCA_004365215.1 Cuniculus paca | reverse complement strand
AAAAAAAAAAAAAAAAAAAAAAAAAGATTGCATGACTCGGGCTGGGGATTTAGTTCAGTGGCACGGCCACTGACTAGCAAGCATGAGGTCCTGAGTTTGATTTCTAGTACAAAAACAAACAATAACAACAACAAACAATAGTATGACTATTAACTGTGACAGTCAATTTGAGAAGATTAAGACATGCTTAGCAAATTAATAAAGCACACTTCTGGGTGCATCTAGTTGAGCCATGGAGGTGAGACCTTGGAGACAATATCTGGTCCCTGTCCCCTTCCTGTCCAGTACGACTTCCCTGCTCTGCTTCCTGTCCACCATGAACTAAGCAGCTTCATTCTGCCATGCCCTCCTACCATGACGTTCTTGCCTTGTCAGCTCTTGTCAACTAACCATGGACTGAATCCTCTGAAACCATGAGACAAATAAACCTCTCCTTTTTTAAGTTCTGAGCATCAGATAATTCATACCAACAGTAGTAAAGCTAACACAGTCAGAAATAGACAATATTAGAAAAAAAGTTAACATTAAAGGTTAACTCAAGAAGTTCTACACCCAACTAACAGTTGTTCCAGGAAAAACAAGAAAAACAACTGGGAAGAAATTAATAAAGAATTCAAGAAAATTTCTTAGAACTAAAGAGCATGCATGACCAAGTTGTCAAAAGGAGCTGCTTAACACAGTGACTAAAAGGAGTCAGAACAGACCAAACATGAAATTTTAAAACAGCAGGGAATAACAGCTTCTATGTATCATCCTGGCTTCCGGCTTAAGAGCAATACTAAAAGCTACAAAAAAGTAGCTCAGTTCTGAAGGAAATACATTCTAACAAATAATATCTAGTCAAATCACAAGTCAACTATATAAAATAAGAACATTTTCAGACATTTACTTCTCAAAAAGTTTACCTTCCATGTACCTTTCTCAGAAAGCTGAGATGTCCCCTTCACAAATCAAGGAAATGTGCCAAAAATAGATACAAGTGAAAAACTAGACAGAGAAAGGAAGAAAATCCCTAGAGAACTTGGATAGTAACCAGTCCAACATGGAGAACAGTATTTCTCAATTTTTATTGCATTATCTCCCCCAGTACAGTTTTAGACTTTTTTCCTAACCACTTTTTTCCCTGACCTTTCTTCTCCCTGTTGCTGGGAATTGAACCCAGGGTTTTGCACATACTAAACTCATGATTTACCACTACACTACACCCCCAGCTCCCAAGTTTTTAAATAATACCACAAATATACATGGATCAGATACTCTGGAGAACCACAAACTACTGTAATATCTAAAAATTTTACCACCCATGCTGGGCGTGGTGGTGCACACCTGTAATCCCAGCACTCAGGAGGCTGAGGCAGGAGGATTGCTGTGAGTTCGAGGCCAGTCTGGGCTACAAAGTGAGCCCAAGGCCAGCCTGAGCTGCATAGCGAGACCCTGTCTCTGAAAGACAAAAAAAATTTTACCACCCAAGTAATTTTCGCTGCACTGGTAAGTGATATCATCCCCACTGAAAATGCATGGAATAGAAAAAGAAAAGACTTTTGGGAGATATTCATAAATGGATTATTATTTGCTAATATGTCAAACCGAAAATCTTTTTTTTTTTTTTTCTGGTACCGGGGATTGAGCTCATGAACTCACGCTTGCCAGGCAGGCGCTTATGCCACTGTGTTAAATCCCCAGCCTCAAATTGAGAATCTTACCAGGGAAGTTTGAGAGACTACAAAATGAGACCACAAAATGTATGAGTAAGATGGCATTTTTGTTTGTTTTTGTTTTGCTATTGTTTTTCTTTTTCTTTTTTTTTTTTCAGCACTGGGGATTGAACTTGCGACCTCGCGCTTGCCAGGCATGTGCTTACACCACTGAGCTAAATCCCCAGTCCTTGTTTTTCTTTTTGAGACAGGGTCTCACTATGCAGTTCAGGCTGGCTTAGAACTCACTATGTAGCTCAGGATGATCTCAACTGCTTAACAATCCTCCTGCCTCAGCCTCCCAAGTGCCAGGATTACACATGTCCCACCATATTTAGCAAGATGTTCTTTAAAAGGCAATTACTAACTTCCCAAAATACACTTTCAAGAAAGTTCACTGACTGGCTCTGTAGTAAAGTGAGCAATATTCAGTCATGATATTATAAACAATGAATAATGAAATTACAAAAACTACATTTAAAAGATGGATAAAGAAAGAGGGGTGAACAAACTAAATTCTCATTAATCTTAACAAGAGTTAGTAAAAAAATTCAAAACTGATTAAACCACCAGGTATAGTGGCCTACGTCTGTGATCCCAGCACTTGGGAGATATGTTTTAGCACTTGGGAGGCTGAGGCAAGAGAATTACCAAAAGTTCAAGGCCTGCCTCAACTACATTGCGAGACTCCCATCTTGGGAAAAAAAGAAAAAACTGATTAAGCAACAGTTAGCAACATAAAAAACACTACTAAGGCACTGGGCCTGGTGGCAAACATCTGTAATCCCAGCACTCAGGAGACCAAGACAGGAGAATCATTGCAAGTTCGAGACTAGCCTGGGCTACAAAGTGAGCTCAAGGCCAGCCTGAAAGGCATAGCGAGACCCTGTCTCAAAAAGACAAGGGCCAGGGATTTAGCTCAGTGGCATAAGTGCCTACCTGCCATGCGCAAGGTCGTGAGTTCAATCCCCTGTGCCACCAAAAAAAAAAAAAAAAAATTACTTAGAACATGCACAATACCAGAAAAAAAAGCACTAAGGGAATTGGTAGGGCAGAGAGCAAGGAACAAATCGATGTTGCTTTTTACGTTACATTATGTCTATGTGCATACACAATGCTGCTTAAATTTTTAAAGGAAAGAAGAGCAGGCCAAGTGAGGTGGGGCACATCTGTAATACCAGCACTTGGGAGGCTGAGGCAGGAGGATCATTGTGAGTTTGAGGTCAGCCTGGGCTACATGGTGAGTTCAAGGGCAGCCTGAACTATATAACAAAACCCTATCTCAAAATTCAAAAAAAGACAGAGGAGGAGGAGGAAGAGGAGCAGCAGCAGCAGCAGCAGCTGCAGCTGCTTTCAAGGACAGAAAATTATTTGCAATATAAAACACTTATTTTATGTGGAGAAGAGGAAAAAAATGGAAACAGCTTTTGTAAATAAGGAGAGGAAGTTGAAGGGAGGGTAAAGGAATCGGAAAAAAAAAAGAATCGAGTTATATCACGTACAGGTACAAATTCCATATGCTGAATGTGTTTATTATGTATATTTAAAATGTATCAATAAACTTAATTTGAAAAAATAAAAAAATTAGTATTTTTTATATATGGTAAGTGTTATGGTGTGTATTTAGATGCCCCCCCTACCCGAAAAGCCCCATGCAGTCATAGGTGGGGCTTTCTCAGAAGTGGCTGGGATGGATTCCTAGTGCAATGCTAGGCTCAAGGGCACTAAGATTAAGAGTGTGAGTGCTACCCTCCCTAGGTCATCTGGGTAACATAAAAATGGACAAAAAGATGCTGTTAAGGTTCCTTGTTGCTTTTGCTACCTTGTGGGTGCTATGAACCGTTCTCTGCAATGCTGCTCTACCAAGCCACCCTGCCTTGGGTCAGTTGATAATGGACTGAAACCTCTACAAACAGTGAGCTACATAAATCTTTCCTCCCTTAACTTGTGGGTTGGATATTTTTTCTCAGCAACAAGAAAACTAATTAAGACAATAAGTAATCCTTCTAATATGCTCCCTTAGCACTTTGGCATACCATATACACAACATCTGTATTACAACAGAGACTGTTTACAATGTATTATAAAATGTACTATGATTTTTCATTACTGTGTTTGTCTTGTTTGTAGATTATAAACTTATTAAGCATGTTTTAGGTGGTATGGTGGCACACGCCTGTAATTCCAGCATTCAGGAGGCTAAGGCAGGAGGATCACCAAGAGTTTGAGGCCAGCCTGGACTACATAGTGAGTTCAAAGCCAGCCTGAACTACATAGTGAGACTGTCTCAAAAAGCCAAAAGAAAGAAATAAAGTCGGTCAGTCAGTCAGTTTTATTGATCTCTGTAACTCAATACAAAGCAGAGAGCAGGAAATCAAACATTTGTTACCTGCATAACAGAAATGTTAAGACCCTATAAAATAGAATTTCAAGATTAAAGGTCTGAGAGGTCTTGAGAAAGAAATTTAGCCAAACTGTCTTGTTTTCAGAGACAGAGACAAAGTCTTAGAAACACTAAGTAAATTGTTCAAATTATCCGATTAAGCTAAGGTAGCATGAAAACACATTCTACCATTTGATTTCATACTACAACACTGACGACAGGCAAACAAAGGTTCAAATTCTACTACTTTCTCAGGGAAACAGTTAAATGTTTGCATCCTGCTGACAACACTTTCAGGATCTAATTACGATTATGTATCCTAAAATTCAGGTCCTTGGGCCAGGGATTTAGCTCAATAGCATCACTGTTTGCCTGGCAAGTATGAGGTCATGAGTTCAATACCTGGTACCAAAAAAAAATTTCAGGTCCTTCCGATTGGCAGGTAATCTATTTTAAATTAAAAAATGATCAAGTTGGAAAGTACAGCTAAGTGTCTAGCAGAGTACATGCTTAGCATGTGTGGGGTTAAACCTCAGCACCAAAAACTAAAACTAATCAAATTAACTTATCTTGCTGGAATTAAAATGGCACTGCTGGGAGTGCAGGCCTGTAATCTCAGCTACTAGGGAAGCAGAGACCTGAGGATCACAAATGTGAGGCTGGCCTAACGCAACAAGACCCTGTCTCAAAAACTAAAAAGGGCTGGAGCTGGGCATGGTGATGCATGCCTGTAATCCCAGCACTAAGGAAGCTGAGGGAGGAGGATGGCTGTGCGTTCAAGGTCAGTCTGCACAACACAGCAAGACCTTGCCTCAAAAATACAAAAACAATAAAAAAGAAAAAAATAAAGGACTAGCTGACTTGCAGAATGCTTGCCTAGCATGCATGAGTCCCTTGGTTCAATCACCAGTATGGAAAGAAACAAAGAAGGAAGGGAGAGGGAGGGAGGGAGGGAGGGAAAAGAAAATGAGAGAAAGAAAAAAATCTGAGATATTTAAAGAAAATAATTCTACAAATACTTCTAATGATACAAGGGCAACCAACCAACTTTGTGACCTGTAACATGCCACTTACATTCATTGCATATGTTTCAGAAAATCTTTAGGCCGTTATTTAAGTATTTCTTTGGTTTAAAAAGATTATTTGATAAGACTGCAGAAAGATCCTAATTTGATGATGTACTTTTAATCTTTTCCTTCTAAAATTTTATTTCATGCCGGGCGTGGTGGCTCACGCCTGTAATCCCAGCACTCAGGAGGCTGAGACAGGCGGATCGTTGTGAGTTCGAGACCAGCCTGGGCTACAAAGTGAGCTCAAGGCCAGCCTGAATGGCATAGTGAGACCCTGTCTCAAAAACAGGGCTGGGGATCTAGCTCGGTGGTCTCAGCGCCTGCCCAGCAAGCCCAAGGTCGTGAGTTCAATCCCCGGTGCCGCAAAAAAAAAAAAAAAAATTTATTTCATATCCTTTCAGTAAGTTAACTTTTTAATATTAGAAAAGAATCACTGTAAACCGTAACTCATCCTACACAATTAATATATTATTTCAGCTATCAGTCTTGTTATGAGAACATTTACCAAATTACATTAAGAAACATTTGAAATTTATGTATTTATACATACTTCATAAACATTTCTTCCACTTAACACCAAGAATGAAAGTGCAACAAGCTTAATGCTTTCATTTAATTCGAAATTACTGATGTCACAAAAAAATGCTGCTGCCTATTTTTTCATTGAACAATATTTACTATACTTATGTTTTAGGTATTACTTTAGGTACTGGAATAAAATAAAAAGTCAAAATTCTTGGGATTGTTTTTCAACATTGTTCTGTATTCTCAAGTTCCAGAACTATGTAAATACTTAAATATTTGTTGAACGGTCTCCAAATCACAAAATTACTTTTCCTAACAAAAGAAATTTTCATTTAAAAAAATAATAACCTTTGTAGTTACATACCACTGATGTTAAGGTCATAATCTCCTGCTGTAATCACATTAGCTACTAATCCTTCCGCAGGCTGACAGCCAGAAACAACATCATTCAACAGCTTCCGAATAGCTCCAGGCTGAGGTGGTTGGGTTATAATGTTGCTCACCGCTATCTTCAAATTTTTAATTATGTGAAGTTGATTATTAGGATCTCGCATATGAACTTTAAAAGAAAAGTAGAGAAAATTAAAATTAATAACTATTCAGTGCATAATAAACCAAAATTAATTCTATACAAGGCATAATAAACCAAAGTGTCTCAAAATAAATCAAAGTGTCTCAAAACAAAGTGTCTCAAAAAGGATGTTCAAATGGGAAACCAGGAATTCCAAGAGAACATCCCCCAAGTATGTAACTGATTTACAACATTCCCTTATGTACCAGGAGGGTTAGACTAGATTTCCTCTTCTCATGAATGCTACTGTTCCCAGTTTACCTTACTCTTTGTCCTTTCTTTTGTCCTGTGTTTAGAAATGCCAGAAATCAACCACCATCCATACTAAATCTCTAATTCTCACTTCACACTAAAGTTAGTCCAGGCAAGGTAAAGGTGTATTGCGTCCACACTGACCATAGTAAAGGAAAGGAAAGGGGACTTATGTGCTGCATAGCACTTCCTTATTCTTTCCCTAGGCTTCTGTGCACTCTCAGCCTCTATTTACCACAAAAGTCAATGCACACTCCAATATGGGCTGTGGATAATGGGGAAAGGAGGCCAGACATGTGTTAGGCAAGGGGATGTGGGAACTCCATGCTCTGCTCAGTTGTGCTGTGAACCTAAAACTGACCTAAAAAATAATCTTGTAGGGGGAGCACCTGGGAAGGGGAAGGTGACATAAGAATAATTAAGATGTGTTATTTACTCCCCACCATGAATGTAACCATTATGTACTTCAAACAGATACTAACAAAATTTAAAATTTTAGGAAAAAAAAATAAACTTTTATTTTGAAAAAAAATAACCAAACAAAACAAAACAGAGTAGAGTCAATCACAACAAAACAATAAACACAGTACATGACTTCTAAACAGGGTAAAAAGCAATCGATAACAACTACCATAATGCCTTTTGTTATCTGCAATATAACTGCCCATACCATCAGGGATGACTAAAATCAAACAAAATACAACAAAATAAAACAGTGAAAACAAGACAAGACAAACAAGGTAGAACAATGTAAGCAATACAGAAGTACAACATACTAGTAGAACAGCAGTGGCTACCATAATGTTTGTTATCTTCAGGATAGTTGCCTACACCTTCAGACATACTACAATCAAACAACAGAGTAGAGTAAAATCAATCAAAACAAAATAATGAAAGCAATGCAGAGTCTCCAAACAAGATAATTGGACATCCTCGATGGCTGCAATTACATATTTTATTGTCTTTAAAATAGTTGTCCATGCCATCAAGTATAATAAAATCAAACAAATCAGAATAAAATGAAACTAATCAGAACAATGAAGACAATATGAGTTTCAATCCATGATAATAGATAAACAGTGGCCATTTCCTTCCCTTTTTAGATAATTCCTCCCCTTTGACTTTCCCAATATGTATTGTGCATTTTGGATCCCACCAGCACATTTAGTTTGTTATACTAGGGAGACAACATGAAATTCACCCATGTGACTCTGAACCATTTCATCCATGAGCATGATGGCCAGCTGCCTCTATCCACCTACAAGAGCCTTGAGATTATCTTCCTTTATAGCTGAGTAGGTTTCCACCACATAAAATACCATGTTTTTCTTATCCATTCTGCAATTAACGGGCAAGCTACCCCTACTTTTTTTCTGGTTCTGTCACATAGGGTATTGTTCTCTCTTCTTTGACTTTCAGTCTGTGAGTTTTCTTTCTAGTTAAATGTGTTTCTTGTATAAAGCATATTGATGGATCCTGTCTCCTGATCCACTCTGCCTATGTTTCTATTGGTGCACTGAGGCCCTCTTGCACTGCATTGTCTCTGCCATGCTATTTTCCTACCAATGGCTCCCTATTTTTCCTCTCCATTCAATCGACTGGCCCCACTTGATGGTCCCCCCCGCCACTGTTCCGTGGTCCTTCTTTTATCTCTCTAGAATGTCCTTTAGTATTCTTTGTAGGGCTAGTTTGGTGGTCATGAATTCCTTGAGTTGCTCTTTGTCATGGAAGTATCTTTTTCTCCATTAATTTTGAAGGAAAGTTTTGCAGGGTACATCAGTCTGGGTTGGAAGTTGTTTTCTTTCAGGACTTGCAATACTTCACTCCAGACTCTTCTTGACTTGATGGTTTGTGTTGAGAAGTCTGCCATGATTCTGATGGGTTTTCCTTTATAGGTGATCTGTTTCTTTTCTCTAACAGCTTTTAATAGTCTGTTCTTGAGTTGAATTTCTGGGATCTTGATTATTACATGTCTGGATGTAGATTTGTTTTGGTTATGGCTAGCTGGAGTTCTATATGCCTCACTTATTTGAATGTCACTTTCTTATTCTATGCTTGGGAAATTCTCAGAAATTATTTCTGTAAATAAGGTCCTGATGTCATTTGTCTTGACACCTGCTTTTTCACTCACATTTTTAATTCTTAAGTTATACTTCTTTGAGTTATCTAGCAGCTGTTGAATTGTTCCTTCCTGAGTCCTTGTTATTTTTAAGAGATCTTTCCTTTCACGATCAAGCTGCAAACCTGTCTTCAAGGTTTGAAAGTCTAGCTTCAGTTTCTTTCAAGTAATTTTGCCAGCTTTCAATGGAGTTTTTAATTTTCTGGATATCTCTTTGAATCGGTTTCATGCATTCTAAATCTCTTTTATATTGCTCATTCATGATTTCCCTCATTTTCTTATGCTCCTCTATTTTTTTATCTGTGTCTTCTTTAGAGATGCTTAGTATTTCTTTTATTATGGTTTTCATTTCTTCTTTTACCTGGGATAGAATTTCTGTTTTAATTTCTCTTATAGCTTCATGAAGTTGTTTCTTCACTTCAGTTGACATCACTTCTGTCATTTCAGGTGTGCGATTCTCGATCTCCTCTGTGTTTACCTCTCGTGGAATTGCGCTGCTTGGGTTTGATGCCAGAGATTGCCCTCTCTCTCTCCCTCTTGGCATATTCCTGATTTCTTCCACACACCTGAGTAGTGTGGTCCCAGGCACCCTGGCACTAGCCACAACTTCCCTGAAGCTAGACTGTTCAGCTTTTCTGGACAGTGCTGGCTATGTACATCCGACAGTGGGCACCTGTGTCTCTGCACTGAGCTGGGTACCAAGCCACCTGAAGTTTGCGTGGGAGCAGACCTGGTCAGGCCCTGCGAATCTAAGCTGTTCAGGAACCTATGCAATGTTGACTGACAGGCGCACAGGAGTGGACCTCGGTCCAAACAGCTTCCCGCAGGTCCACCCACAACCTGGAGCTGCCAAATGACTGTTTGGTTTTTCTGGCCTCGGTCCAAGCAACTTCTGTGGGTCCGCCCACAACCTGGTGCTGCCGGCCTAAGTGGGTAGCAGCCTTGGCCCCAAGTGTAACCTGCCCAGCTCCAAGATGGCGCCTGGCCAATCACTCTCTCCCATTGGGGGATGAGGTCCCCAGCACTCACCACCAGCCAGCGCAGATCTCCACTTCAGCCACTCTCCTTCAACCCCGCGCCTCTCCGCAGAGACCTCTGGGGTTGACCACGGCTGCGACTGCGACCGCGACCCCACATCTCCAGGCTCAGCAGTTCTTTTGGCAGTTTGAGTCCGGCTCCAGGCTAAGGCATTGCCAGTCACCACCTTCTTCGTTTAAATTTTTTTTATTCTCCTTGCAGGCTTCAATTCATATTTTAGATTCTCCCTGTGTCCAGGGGACCCACTTCCTTCCTTCTTGTCCTCTCCATGTTGTATTCCAGCATCTGAACTGTTTCTCTCAGAGACTGTTTACTCTGCTGCTTACTGTTCCGCCAACTTGACAAGTTCTCAAAATAATCTTCCTTTAAAAAAAAAAAAAGGCAATCCCCAGATCCCTTTTCCTATCTCAAAACCTCCTGTCTCTACCTGCTATAGCTCTTCTTTCAGTCTATCAGATTCATGAACAGTGGACCACGGCTTCAGGTAATAGGTTCTGCAGTGACCACAGCAACAATGCTCAATGTCCACAGTAAAAATGCAAGCACTTTTTCTGTATAACCAGAAAGATAAGATTCTAAACTAACAGTTGAAATAATCCACTATAATGGTCAAGGACCCAGTTTCTAGAGTCACATCTTAATTTTTTATTTATTTATTTATTTTTTTGTCATTTTGCAGTTCAGGCAGGCCTTGAGCTCACTTTGTAGCCCAGGCTGGTCTTGAACTTGCAACGATCCTCCTGCCTCAGCCTCCCGAGTGCTGGGATTACAAGAGTGCACCACCACACCTGGCTGGCACATCTTAATTTAAGTTCCAGCCCACCACTTATTCTGCACAACTTCTCTGTACTTCAATTGCCTCATCTGTTATATGTGATTAATACCTACTTCACAGGGTTACTGTATTTTAAGAATCTTGGTAGCGTAGTAAGTGTGAAAAGCACCATGCCTGACAATAAGTGATGGAGGCAGTATGAGCAGCTAAAGGTACACCATCTATTTCAACTGCATAACAGGTCATCATACAAAGTGGTCACTAGGCATGGTGCTTGGGAAGCCGAAGCATAAAAAATTGACGAGTTTGAGACCAGCCTGGTTCCATCGTGAGTTCAAGGCCAGCCTGGAATACAAAGCAAGACCCTGTCTCCCAAAACAGAAAAAGGAAAGCGGGGAGAAACCATTCATTTAAAGCATTTAAAGGAAATTAGCTTTTTCTTCTCAACAGAAAACGTGCTATACCAAATAAAATTCTTTTGCATTTCACACTTAACTACATTTTCAGCAGTTACAAAAAGATTATCTCGCCTGTAATCCCAGCACTCGGGAGGCTGAGGCAGGAGGATCACTGCGAGTTTGAGACCAACGTGGGATACAAAATGAGCTCAAGACCAGCCTGAATGGCATTGTGAGAACCTGTCTCAAAAAAGACAAGGGCAGGGGATTTAGCTCAGTGGCCTAACCACCTGCCTGCCAAGCGCGAGGTCGTGACTTAGATCACCAGTGCCTGGATAATAAATAAATAAATAAAATAATAAATAAAATAAAATAAATAAAATTATCTTTTCAAATCTTTTGCCAGGTGTGGTGGCATAAGCGTGAATCCCAGTACTCAGGAGGCTGAGACAGGATTGCCAAAAGTTCAAGGCCAGCCTGGAATATGTAGTGAGTTAAAGGTTAGCCTGAACTACAGAGAGAATCTGTCTTTAAAAAAAAAAAAAAACTGTGTTCTTTCAGTTGATTTCTAAAATTTTTAATCAATGTATACACGAAATATATATACACAAAGTATATATGTAAATTGCACTCATAGTAATTGCCTTACAGAAGGATGAAATGAGATCAAGGAGAGGCAGAAAGATTTCAACCTCATCCACAATGTCTGCTTTCTTTTTAAAGGAAAAGAAAGCAAATATGACAGAGGATTAACATTTGGTACCTCTGGGAGTAGAGATCTCAAAGTTTTCTGTATTCTCTACATTGTTCAGTAATTGTTTTCTAAATTTTTTTTTTTTTTTTGGAGACAGGATCTCGCTATGCAGCTCAGGCTGGCCTTACGCTCACTTTGTAGCCCAGGCTGGTCTCGAATTTGCAACAATCCTCCTGCCTCAGCCTCCCAAGTGCTGGGATTACAGGAGTACACCAACACGCCCAGCTTTGTTTTCTAATTTAAATAAACACACACAGGCCTCTCTCTCTAATTAAAATTCCCAGGTTGTCTAGTTATGCAAAAGAGAAACAAAAAATTCAGTAGTACTGAGTAGTGTACTGAGATGAGATCAGGCACGTGCAAGGTGGTCTGGCCATAGACAACTACATAGTTAGATGGAGCATTTCTGTATCTTTAGGAACTTTTTTTTTTTTGGTATTGGGAATTGAACTCACAACCTTGCGCTTGCCAGGCAGCTGCAGTGCCACTGAGCTATATCCCTGGCCCACTTTTTTTTCTGAGACAGGGTCTTGCTACGTAGTGCGGGCAGGCCTTGAGTTTGCTTATATAGCATAGGCTGGCCTCCATGGTGATCCTCCTGCCTCAGTCTCTCAAATGCTAGGACTACAAACACCTGACCCATAATTTTCAATTAGTGCAAAAATGAGTGCCAGGGTTGGTTACACACCTGCAATCCCAGTATTCAAAAGGCTGAAGGAGGATGGCTGTAAATTTGAGGCCAGCCTGGGCTACAAAGTGAGTTCGAGGCCAGCCTGAACTATAAAGCAAGACCTTGCCTCAAAAAGATAAAAAATGAAAATGAAACCCATATTTCAACAGTCACTAAGTGAAATTTCCTTAAAACTTATAAAATGTCTGAATTGTGTACTGAACTACTGTTTAGAATTATCGAAGCAGTATCATTAAGCAAAAGCGGTAAGAGTTGGTCAATTACTACAAACCTAACTACTCTTTAGTTGGCCATGGTGGTGCACACCAATCCTAGCACTCAGGAGGCTGAGGCAAGAGTATCACAGGAGGATCACTGCAAGTTCAAGACCAGCCTGGTCTACAAAGTCAGTTTAAGGTCAGCCTGAACTGCATAGCGAGACCCTGTCT
>RJWT010039298.1:0-12705 GCA_004365215.1 Cuniculus paca | reverse complement strand
GATGTTTCTGAGACCTAATGACACACAACATTGGAATTGTTTTATACTTCACATAGCACAGATACATGGCTATAAATCACCTTGCTAGTCATTTGGTCTTGGAGATAAAATGGAAGTAATGCTTAGCCCCATAGTGAGTGAGGATGTGAAAAGTAGGTCTTTGTACCCCAGACAGGATGTTGGTTCTGGCGATGTCTTGTATTTATTGAGCAAATAATTGATTACTGTGTGTATCAGCCATGTTTGAGCCCAAATACACATCACTGCATTTTTCCCAGGTGCAGGATCAACTTGAACTTTGCTGTCAGAATGTTTAAGAAGTAAGCTTTCATTTGTTTTAGATGGTCTGATGTTTAGTTAATGGGAAATGGAGCTTATTTGTGCTACTTGTTTGCAGGACAAAGCATTAAAAATGAGCATGACCCTCTTTCCTTGTCTGCTAAACCAACCCCACCTTGAGTGAGAAGGCTCCCAAGTGAATAGGAACTGGAGAAAGAGCAACTTGTTAAGAAAGATGCTTCTTGAAAGTGAGATTCCTATATTTATTGACCATTTGTACTTGTTTTCCTGAAAATCGTTTATCCATTTCAGTTCTCATTTTTGATTGGGTCTTTTATTCTAGAGGATCTAAACTTTTTGAGTTCTTTGTATATTTTATATATTAATCCTCTGTCCACGGTTTAACTGGAAAAAAGTTTTTCCCCATTTCATAGGTTATCTCTTTATTCTGTCAATTATTTCCTTTCCTATTCAGAGGCTTTTTAGTTTGATATAAACCCATTTGTTGATTCTTAGTGTTATTTCTTGTGTGATCGGGGTTCTGTTCAGAAAGCCCTTGCCTGTGTTGAATGGAGAAAGAAATATGATATTTATACACAACAGAATACTACTGTGAAAAGGATAAATATGAGTCACTTGAAAAATGGATGAACCTTGAATCCATAATGATAAGTGAAATAAATCACACACACAAGCTTAAAAGTCATATGGTTTCTCTTATGTGAGAAACCCAAAGTATAAATAAAGAGCAAAATAAAAGATAGACAATAGGAAATAGGAAGCTAGATCTTTGGCAAATGGGAGGAGAACTAAGAGATGTTGGGAGGGGGCGAAGGGAAGGGGATGTGAAAAGAATTAAGACATGTTATTGTACATGTTCCAGCTCCCTACAATGAGTATATTCATTATGTACTGCAAACTCGTACAGTTAAAAAAAATGCAAAAATAAAGTAGGATTCCAAGTTAAAGAGACTTTTCTTTACTTTTCTGTATACACTATACTCATATTTCCATGTCTATGCTTCCATTTGCATTTGTTATCCAAGATGACATACAGCTTTTCCAGGGAGTAATCTAGTGTCCTCATGGGGGGCTCTTTGTACTAAGGGGTGCTTTGGAGGTATGTTGAAGGGTGATTGCACCAAATTATCAGTTTAGGCGTTGTGGGTGCTTTGCCTTAGGTCAGCCCCGTGGCAATTGTTAGCTCATGTAAGACCTTACTACTTGAGCCAGTTAGGGCCTTCCGTGGCTCTTTGGTGATCTTGGGAGTCATAGACATCTTCATTTGACTTATCTCAGTGGAGCATGACTCGTGGTCAAGTGGAGACCACTTTGTGAAGGACCTGGCAATCATCTGTTTATATTTTGAAAGGTGAAATGCAGCAGAAAATCTTTTAGAGATCATTATACCAATACCTGGAAAACTCAAAAAAATTCAGAAAAAGGCTGGGTGAGGTAAGGCTCAGTGGTACAGCACTTACCTAACATGTGCAAGGCCTTTGATTCTATCCTCAGTATAGCAAATGAAAGAGAAGGGTTGAAGGAGAGTAATGGTTAGCTATTTAGCCAGTAGAATAAAGGAATTCTGGAAAGGGAAATCGACTGGGCATTGAAATCCTATTTCCACTGACAAAAAGGCAGGCAGGGGGAGAGAGGCAATATTTTCTATTCTCCTGATTCCTAATTTGTAGATTTGACTCCTGTGAGTTAATTTTCTAAGAGAATAGGACATTTAGTTGAGGAGTTGGCAAAGTTGACCTGTAAGCAAAATCTGTTCTCCCCTGCCCTCCTGTGTTTATAAAGTTTCATTTGAAATAGCCACACTCATTTACCTGTGCAGAGTTGAGTAGTTGTGACAGAGACAGTCTGTCTTGAGAAGTCTTAACTGTTTTCTCCCTGACCTTATATAGAAAACTTTTGAAAAACATGAAATTGCCTAAGCCTTGTCATAATAAGAGAAGGGATTGTTAGGTTTTGTATAACAATGGTCTTTTTTTATTGACATACAAGTATGCATTATTTGTTATTGCTTGCAAATTCAGTGGGAAAGGAAAGGAGAGTGGAAATTACCCATTGTGAAAGGTCCGTGCAGTGTGGCCAATAATGAAATAGTTACCAGAAAAAGTCAGATTAGCTGTGGGACCATGGCCAACTCAGTGTATCACTTTGAGCCTTGATTTCTGTGATGGTAAAATTTTGTTTTATTTTCATATCAAAAAATGTGGATAAGGTGACCTGTCTCGTAATGATTCCTTGGATCCAAGGAAATAAAGCCATGAGGGCATCCTATAAATGGCAGGGGGGCTGTATAAATAGCAGGAATTAGCCAGTGCCCATTTCTGCTGTTGCAGCTGCTGTAGATACGTGCCTTGTAAAACCATCGTATTATTTAGAGACTGAGAAGTATTTGGATGGTGGTAATGTGCTGCTCTGGGAAAAGCCGTCGCCACTGGGATTTTTATCACGTAATTAGAGAGTATGTGAAATGTGCTAGTGAAAAGAAGCTGTGCGTGCTGCTGCCTTGTTTTAACATAGACCAGGGAATCTGAACCTCTTCGCTGAGGATGTCCTAGAACACTGTCCTTGCTCTGGACCTTTTTATGGTGCTGGCTTTTGGCCAGCAGAAGATCTGGGAAGTTTTGGACCTAGTTCCAGTGCCACAGTGGCTTTCGAGACCCTTGCCCAACACCTTTTACCCAACCAGACACCTCTGCTTTAGACAGCTATATGCTGGACAGACCTGCATGTGCGAATGCACTGAAGGACAGGCAGAGTAGAAAGCCAGGGGACAGTAAGAATCAGGAAAATCTAGGGTTAGTCTGAGTGACCAGTGGAGCTAATCTTGTCAGCTCATTGACTCATTACTTATTCATTCAGTCATGTCTTCATTTAAATAGTGATAATCCTATGTACTTTACAGGGTTGTGGTCAAGGATTGCATGAGATACCACAAATAAAGTGTTAAGCAGTTATCTGGTGTGGAGCAAATTCTCATTAAGTGATAGTTCTTATTTTATTTTTATTGTTCTCTTCTAGTTATTTCATATTCATTAAGTCCATACTCTGGCCCAGGCACTAAGGAGCAGAGGTAGAAAGTAAAGATGTGTAGACTCTGGTCCAGCCCTGACTTCTAGCTAGCTGTGGTGTGGATTTCTCCCAGAGAGCAGTGTGCTTTGTGGATTTCTCCCAGAGAGCAAGAGATGCTAGAATGCCCCTCAGTTCAGCTGGTCACCTGACAGAGCCCCCCCAACTACCTCTTCAAATGTCAGCTATCCTCCAAAAGCATGCTTGGGACCTATCTTTTTCTTGGTGGATGCTGGCTTGTCATTGTCACACTTTTCTTAGATTCCTGAAATACGTACATGCCCCAGTTAACTTTGGATTGTATCCCGCCTTGTATTTTTTAATCCTTGCAGTTTTACAATTGTTTCATGCAGCCTTGAGAGAAGAGATATATTTTATTTCTCTTGAATACTCATAAAAGTTCCTAGCACATACATATATCCAGTAATGGATTTAAATGAATGGATTTAGATTCAATTTAGTCACTGTTTATTGAACATCTACTTTAGAGTTCTCAGCCTCATCACTACTGACATTTTTGGTCGAATATTCTTTGTTGCAGGGGGCCGGCTTGTGTACTGTAGGAGATTTGACAGCACCCATGATCTCTGCCCACCACAGGCAGTAGTATCCCCTGGTTGTGACAATCAAAAAGTCTCCCAACATTGCCAGATGTTCCTTCTGAAGAACAAAATCACCCTTGATGGGGAACCATTCATTCTGTGGGTCCTAGACACTGTGTAAATCTTGTCTGCTCAGTTACGTTATAAATACCTTGGGGAGAATTTTGTCTGACCACAGAGTAAATGCTAATAAATATTTGTTTACTTGATCTGCTCAGTTCTTTTTCCTGTTAAGCCACCTTCAGCAGAAGGAGAACAGAAAATCTGAGGCCATATTCATTATCCTTAATTAGAATGTACTAAATAAATCCTTTAATTTGTGGTTGTCATTTTGCTTTCCTTGTTGACTTTCAGGCCTGGAACCCCATTTTTTGAGAATGCCAATGCTGCCAAGGAATGAGCAAGTCTCACATCCCTCATTCAGTTTTGCTTTGAAGAAAGCAATTAGTAATAAGCTTATGGGTTAGCTTTCTTCTCTGAAATCCCAATTATGGCCTTAAAACTCTTTAGAGCCTTTCTGTTTGCAATCATTATACAAAATGGTCCTCAGTTTGCTTAGAAATTGTTTCCAGAAGTACTTGCTGTGCCCCTCTCCAGGCAGTGGGTGCCAATACGGGTTCCAGCAGCTCAGTTTTACCTGTCAGGTTATAAAAATTGAGCATCTATAATCCAAAAATACAACTTTTGAATTTCTCTAAACTATAGAACTTTTTGAATGTTGACATAATGCCACAAGTGGAAAATCCACACCTGATGTCTTGTAATGGGTCACAACCAAAGTGCACACACCCTAAAAATGCATAGAGAAGAGGTCAAGGATGCTCCCTAGCTCAGCCTACTCACCGGCCAGGGTGCCCCAGCCTGCCCGTGCAAATATTAGCTATCCTCTAAGAGCACACTTGGGACCCATCTACTCCCTGATTAACTGGCTTATTGTTGTCACATGTTTCTCAGACTCCTGAAGCACTTACATACCCACTTTAACTTTGGATCTTATCCAAACTTGTAGTTTTATAAGTATATTGAATGAATTTTATGTTTGAACTTGGGCCTCATTCCCAAGCTATCTCATGTGAAACATGTGCAGATATTTCAAAACCTGAAAAAAATTCTGAAACACTTCTGGTGCTGAGTATTTTGGACAAGGAACCATCAACCTGTACTAGGGCAATCAAAGGTCAGACATCTCAACCTTAAAGTTGGGAGTAGTGGATGCTCCCGGTCAGGACTCCTGGGCTGGCATGTGGATGTAAGTGTGTGACTGTAATAGCATGATGCTGAGAATGAAGAGAGTTCTGCTGGGGGAAAATAAGGACAAGAATTATTCTAGGAGAACCTGGTACAAAGCTCTCGGCATGAGGATGGATCATGTCTACCTTGGGCATGCCACTAATGGCTTGAAGGACTTGGGTAAATCAGCTTCTTCTCTTTGGGTCTGGGTTTCACCTGTGAAGGAAGAAGGCTAAATTAAATTATCTTTATGATCTCTTCTGTTGATTCTGTGCCCTGAAAAGACCACTTGTTTTATATTATGGAAGAGAAAGTAAGACAGGGATGGTCTGGGACCTCTCAACACTGTGTGAAGCCACTTTCAAATTTTGGAAGGGTGCTCATGAAGCTGAGAGCCTGGTGTGGTTCTTCTGTACCCTGAGTCCAGAACCAGCTGAGAGGAAGGCAGCTTCTGGTTTGATGTAACAAGAGCTTTCTAGCTGTCAGAGTTGCAGGAAGGTGAAATCAGCCCGGGAAGGAAGAAGTTCTCCATCACTGGGGAATACTTTAGCAGAGGCCGATGTGGACTTGGCAGAGGTGAGGTATCAAATGAGTGATTGAGCTAGGTGAATCCAGGTCCTTTCTTGCCCTGGGGATTTTTTTTAAGTCACTTTTTTTGGTTAATTTTTCTTAGACCTTGATCTTTGGGAAGGGAGACCAGGGTATACTGCTGTCTGAAGATTAATCCTCTCGCAAGGATGGGTGTTGAAGTTCAAGCTCTCAGGGTGCTTGTTATCACTACAGCTATCAGGATATTTGCCTCCAGAAATGGACACCAGTGTGGTACCCAGGGGTTCCAGGGACTCTGTTTTACCTGTGAGATTGATTTCATAAACACCTTTGGAGTGGAGACTGCACTGAAGTACAAGGCTCAGAGATACATTGAGAAAGCCCCCTTAAGATCCAGCTGTGGGACCTTGACTTGACTATCACGGGCATAGTGACCCCCAGCTTGCTCCCTGGAAAGATCCAGGTGCCAGTAATATATTGTTGTCTGGTGAGGACTCTTTCCTTGGGTCAGAACTCATTGTGAGCTGCCCTGCCTTACTGAACAGGCAAGCAGAAGCCACATTGTTTTCCCTGCCACCTTCTGTCTGACTCTTTGTAGCTCTGAATCAGCTGTCATGAGAGTTGGCTGTGAGCGAAGAACCAAAATTAATTCATTTTCTCTGGAAATTATGTCTTTCAGGCTCATGATTGTCACATCACATCGCTGAGTTCACCGAGGCTAGCATTTTCCTGTGATACTCGTACCTTCCATGAGCCTGGTTTCTTAGGGCTCCATGGAGTGGCTGTTCCACTCTGTAATCGACTGGACGTATTTATGGCAGTTGCAATTACCTCTAGGTAATCACCTGCTTCAAGGCCACAAGAGTGGCTACTCATTGTTTCAGTGCCTAGGCACTCATAATCATGCTTTCCTACCCATGAAATAGGAGGTCAATTTTATTTGGATGGTAGGACGAGGATGTTGTGCCCACATGATTGCACAACACTGGCCATCCTCTTTCCACACACTGCCTTTATTTCTTCATTTTTACTGCTGTAGACAATCAGTGTGACACAGCATCTGAGTTGGTTGTCACTGGCCTGATGAGCAAGCTGGGTCCTAAGCTACTCAGATCCCCAGAATATCTGCAGTGCTGCTCACAAACCTTAGAATCTCTAGATGTCCAACCATTTGGAAGGAGTTGTTCAACCTGCTGCTATCCTGGTCTTAACCCACTTACTTTCAACTTGTTCTTGCTGCCTTGTTTCCTCTTCTTCACCCAGGTATATTTCACATGGAGATAATGAACCCAAGAGGGCCCCCCTTGGACTTAGAAATGAAAGTGAATAGCATTTGAGACTGGGGCGAACTGGCAAACTACCTGGGTCTTTTATTGTCTTATCTTGGGCTGCCAAAACAAATATCATAGACTGGATGATTTGAACAACAGAAATTTATTTTTTCACAGTTCTGGAGGCTTAGAAAAATCAAGGTGCCAGCAAGGTTAATGTCTGGTGAGGGTTGTCTTCTTAGATTACAAATGGCTTCCTTCATCTCATGTCCTTTACATGACTTTTCTTGGATATGCTCATGGAGCGCTCTCGCGTGCGCTCTCTCTCTCTCAGCTACCAATCCTTTGGATTAAGAACACACCCCACCCCCCTACTCCATTAATTACCTCCTAAAAGCCCTATCTTCAAATTCAATTACAACAGGGACTGGGGCTTCAACATATGAATTTGGGGGAGACATAATTTAATCCATTGCACATACTTGTTGGCAATTCTTTTTCACCTTTAAAAGGAGTAACTCTGGGGCTTAAAAACCTGGGGAGGTAATGAGTTCTATGATTATCTTCTTCTGGGCAGAATACTTGCTTTTATTCCCTTGCATTTTTCATCTTGACTGTTTGAGATCCCCAGAGAGCCACTTTCCTTCCTCTCCATGTGGCTTCATTGTCCACAAATAGCTGACCATTTCCTGGTTAAAGAACATTTATAAGGGTCTAGGTGCTCCAGGTATCCTGTCATCAGGAGGACCTGCTAAATTTAGAGTGCCTAGCCCCAAGTCAGCCTTGGGCCACCAGGAGTAGCTTGTATTTAAACTCAGTTCTTGTAACCTCCCTTTCCCAAAAGATAATTTCTTTTTCTTCTTTTTTTTTATTTCAAAGAGATTAAAAGAAAACAAAATCATCAACACAAAACAGCAGAAATGATATAGAATTTCAAGAGAAGCTGATAGGAAATTAACAATAGTCACTATATTGCATATTAATAATTTCATAGAAAACAAAACAAAGACTCCAAATAATCAGATGGTTGGTATGAGGACCATATTGGTCAACTTTCCTGTTGTTAGGACAAAACACCCAAGTTAGAAGGAGGTCTTTCAAGAAGCTTTTAATGAGTTTATTCAAGAAGAAGCTTATTTTAGCTTTAGAGGCTTCAGCTCATGGACGCTTGCTCCAAGGCAGAAATATCATGGTAGAAGGATGTGGTGGAGCAAAAGTGCTCACTTCATGGTGTCTGGAAGCAGAATGCAGAGCCTGAGAAGGGGCCAGAGACCAAATTTAGTCCTCAAGTCATGCCCTCCTGCCCAACTTCCTTCAGTTTGGTCCCATTTCATAGTATCCCAGTTAGCCTTAAACTCAGCAAGGGGTTATCACACTGAGAAAGTTAGTGCCCTTGGAATCCACTCCCTTCTCCAGGGGTCTCTTCATCCAGTCAAGCTGAAAATCAAGATTAATGGGCACAAGGATTAAAGACTATTTAGTGGCAGAATTAGGAGTGGGAGCCTGGCTTATCACCTCTAGTTGATGTCATGCCCGGTGAATTGCCAAGCACACTGTGAAAGTAGATACTCCACCTGTTTTGTTGAGTAACTCTCGCTTGCATTGCTCTCTTTGTTTGCACGGGAAGGGAAGGGAAAGGTGAAACAGCTCATCATGGAACCCTTGTTACAAGGTTGGAAAGTGTTTCATGGCATATAAAGAACCAGGGCCCAGCACGAACAGAGGTCTGGGCACCTCTTACACTTAGCTTCAGCTCACTTTACTTTTAACTCAGGCATCGGTACATATTTAGTATCTGTGCGGGATGCTGGGATATAGTGGTGAGCAAAACAAGCTTGTGCAGCCCTCATGGGACACAGTTTAGTTTTTAATGCATCAATGCTATTTACCTTCCTTCCCCATATCTTCACTATGAGTGTGGGAACCTCAGAGTGAAGAGGGTTTGGGGTGGGCAATATATAAGGTCTGGGCTCCCCGCCTCCAAAAAAAATCTGGTAAGTATATATATGGTGGCAGTAGTGAAACAGAGGGTCATAGGCTTAGACTAGGGGTGACTGCAAAAGCTTGACTGTTTTTGTGAAGTCTGGGCCCTTATGTGAAGCCGTTTAGGGGATCTAACTGTGGGCGTGGCCTAGGAAAGGAGCAGTGCGTGTGGTGGTGCAGGGTAGCTTATGAAATGGCTATGCAGATTGTCCTCCCTCTTCTTCCTGCTTGGGCGACTCTGCTGCCTTGACCACTCTGAACTTTGGCTGTTGCTGTGTAACTTTTGAACTCCCCAAGGAGTGGGCAGCGGGTAATGTCAAGGTCAGCTGCATGTGGAAACACTGGATGAGCCTGCCCCGCGAAAGTCTACCACGTGGCTGCTTTGAACTCAAGTCACTAGTTGTGGTTCTTGCCCAGTTTGACCATCTCATGGTCTCCTGAATGACATGTGGTGGGGTGGGGCACTGTGTCTAGGCAAAGCAGGTGGAGGATGCCTCTGCTGGGTCAAGGCAGGGCTGGCTGCTCACTTCCACAGCCTGGAGGCTTCTAGGTCCTCTTAGGAAGTCCTAAATAATCTGAAACCCTGGCCTGTTTGTTTAGAAAGGAAGTGAACTTAGGTCCGTAGCTTCTTGCTTTATTCCATGCATATTTAAAAACACTGAAAACTCACTCACAGCACCAGCCATCAGAACCAACCAGCCTTTCCTTCTGTAATGATTAGCTCCTTTGTCTTGCCCCTTTAATCCTGTGGCAGTTTTACCTGGAATTGCCTGCTCAGGAATTTTGGCATCAAGGGAGGAGACTCTCCCACTGATCTTGTGCAGACATTTTTTTATTTTTTGCTGACAAGTTGCAGTGGCTGGAATTGCCAAGTGCAAGAAGCAGAGACCTATCACCTTCACCTGGGTTGTGCGTGTTTTGGAGAAAGAGGACTGTGCCCAACCCCTCTTCCCATCCCCTCCATTCTGGCCTCACTGTTGAATACTGATCGACATTCATTGCCCAGTCTGCAGTCATATCCAACTAATTGGATTGTTTTTAAGTTCTTCTCTGGATGAATTATGAGCTTTCTTGACTTTGGTCAGGCAGCCTGGAGCCTATCCCAGCTCAGGCAGGTGCTGTGCCAACTTGCCTGGCATGTGCCCGTGCCAGCGGATTTTACTATTGACCCCTAGCTCTCCCTTGGAAATACCAAGCCTGGAACTCTGGAGAAGGCGCTGCCACTCATGTAGTTCTGAAAGGCTGGCTTTGTCCTGAGGAATGCCTGTCTCAATGAAGCCTGATAAATAGCCAGCTCATTTCTCCTGTAAATTAAAATGAAAGAATCTCACCCACTAGAAGTAACTTTACTTGTCTTTTCTCATCTTCCTCTTTCAAGCCTATTTAATGAATATTTATTTAAGACCAGAAACCTAGTTCTGTGCCAGGCTCTATAATGGGAGACATAGAAGTAAAAGTTTGCAGTCCCTGCCCTCAAGGACCTGAGGCTTCGTGGTAGAGGCAGTACATATGTACATGAAAACATCAAAGAATATAAAAAGTGAAATTCAGTTAAATGCCAAGCGAATGTGTTGTCTTCTGGGACCAGAGTTTTCAGGGACAACTTTTCATTTCAGTTCCTGTAACATTTGTTCTTCGTCCATTTGTTCTTTCTTTAGCTCAATAAATACCTGGTAATTTCTACTCTTTGTCAGGCATTGTGCACAAGAGACAGAGAGGTGAAAATGTAGCCCTCTCCCAACTCACAGTCTAGTTGGAGAGAGGAGGAGACAGGGGAAAGATAGTGTGTAGCAGTAGTTGCAGGAATAAGACACCGTGTTAATGAGAGGATGGAAGAGCTCCTTGGCTTCTAGGTTTTAATTTAACCTTGCTCATTTGTCTTCTGTTCAAAACTAACTGGATATTTCCCTTCTCTCCGTACCATGCACATGGCTGGCTGACTCCCACCCCTTTTCTGACAACTTGGTTATCTTTAATTTTGTGAAATTTTTTATTCATCAGCCTCCCATGTATTTCTTTGCCTTTTATCTTCTGTTGGATTTTTGCTGTTTTTATTGTGTTTTTGAAGCCTCAGAGAGCTATTATTTTGCTTAATTTTCTCTGAATTCCACTGTTTTCTTTCATAAAGAATGCCTGACAGCATGTGGGAGTTCTATTTGCTTAAATTTGTTTGTTAGCCCTTTTTCTCTATTTCTGTTGCCTCTGGAAGTTGCTTTGAGTTACTAATTTACCGTTAGTAACTTTGAGTTAAAAATTCACTATTTTAATTCTTAAAAGTGTTTGGAAAGTGTCATTTTTCCCCTCCCCCAGGTCACATCAGTGGATGGGCCACCACAAATAGGATGAGTTTCATAATATAAAATACTATTCTGCTGGATGTGCCCCTTTCTACCGTGATACAGTTACGTATTGCATTTTCTTCGAAGCTTTCCCAAGAACTCCAGAGCGCCCCTGGGAGCTACTTCATGTAAAGCCACCGTTTCCTGAGGACCACAAGATGTCCAGGCTTCACTAAGGCCCATGATGCTGTTTCGGAGCATTCACCCAGGCCCAGGGTGTAACAAGTCCCAGAACGTGTGCCACTGAGGCTCTGGGACACAGTGTCCCTGTGCTTTCCAGGGTCGGGCTGCACATCTCGCTGTGGTTGCGGCACACACTTTGAAACTGTCCTGCTGGGCCATTCTGGTGATGTTAAGGCATCACGTTAGCTTGCAGCTTTGGGCTAGTCATGAGCCCTGGGCCAGTGTTGCCTACAGCTTTCTGATAGCCTGCCGTTTGGTCTGTTCCTAAGATGCAAACTTGAGAATATTGATTCCAGCCAAGTGGCAGGTGCTGTGGTATGCTTAGAACTGCCCAGTTCCCTTGCCTGAGCTCTGTTACAGGCACAAGCTTGAGAATCCGACTCGATCCTCCAAAGAGGCTTCTGACAGGCCGTTAAGTCTGTCATCCAGATGGTCTTCTGGCTGGCTGGTCCCTTGTGTCCTTCTCATGCCTGAGTTGGCCTGACTCCTCAGTTAATGCCTCTTTGCTGTAAGCAAAGATCATTATAACAATTACAAAACACTGTAACCTCCTTACAGAACTTTTGGAGGCAGAGGAAAGGAAAAAATGGTAACTCATAATCTTACTATTCTGTTAGCCTTTTGGAAAATTTCCATGAAAACTTTCTCATGCACATATTGCTAGTGTAACTGCAGTTTGCCGGGGCCTGGCTGTCCAGTGGTCTGCCCGTGTGTCCCGCTTCCGCTGTGTGTGCCCGTGTGTGGGATGGTAAGTGCCGCCGGTGCAGAGCCTCGCGTGCACTCCCTTCCCTGCGCCACCCTTCTGACTCCTCTAACCTCACTCTGCAGCCCACTGTCGTGTTTGCATTCCTTTCCCTCCTGCCGGTGCTCATTCCTGCTGCCTGTGCTGGTTGCTCCCTCACTAGCGGCTCTCTACCCTGAGCCACCTGTGTCCATTTCCACTGCCCTCTCTGCTGGTGACCTCCTGTGCCTCTTGTGGGCTGGACCTATCTGCCTCTAGAGAAACCCTTCTGTGTTCAAAAATGCTCCAAGGGAACGAACACAGGGTAGGCCCTGGAGCAGTTTCACAGTGGGTGTGCACTTGCCTGTCCTGGCCAGAGCAACAGGGAAAACAGGTGCTCCTGACCGGGAAGCATTAAGGACACCTTCGACTATAGCAGACCCTTTGCTCATAGAGTGCTTTTT
>RJWT010039297.1:0-12698 GCA_004365215.1 Cuniculus paca | reverse complement strand
TAAGACATCAAACTCTAGTCCAGCCCAAGAGGCCTACACCAAAACACTAACATTTACATGTTGCCTGCCTCTACGTTTACCCTATTTCTTTGGAGTGTAGAAGGTGGCCCTCCCCACATTACAGGCCCAGAGGTGTCCAGACATTGAATAATTTAGGCCAAAGCTAGCACTGGGGAAACATCTACCACAGTGAGGTTCACTGGGGCCTAGGAGAGCCTGTGAATACTTCTCTAAGAGAAAGGTACAGGGAGCATCATCACCTCAAAGCGGCACATGAAATCCTTCAGATTTGGGAATTCATCCAGGCACTTGGGTTCAAACAAACGGTTCTGGTCTAAGACATCATAGGTGAGAAAATCCACAAAGGTGAGCTAGAAAGAGGACAATATGAAGGTCAGGTCTTAGGTGTTCATAAATACCTGTGGAAATAGACAAGTATAATCAATCTCTCTCTTTTCCTACCTTTTCCCCTGCAAACCATGAGTACTTCCCCAGGAATAAGGAAAACTGTTTTAATTGTCCAGGCAGCTGTTCCAAGTACTGAGGTTTCAGTTTTTCCTGGGAGATGGGGAAAAAGCAAAAATAGCTGTTATCATCTACATAGCTAATCAAGGCACAGAACAGTAATGAATACTTAGTAGACCTCTCCAGCTGCTTTCTTCTCATTGCCTTCAGCTGGGGGTGGCAAAATGGGAGAAGGGATTTGGAAAGGATGAGGGAGCAACCAACACCTGAATTATACAACACCACAAACAAAAATAGAGAGTGCTGTTTGCTATTCTTGAGAGATTGGGTAGGTAGGAAGAAGGCAACAGCAGAAAGGAAGCAGAAACAACTCTTAAATTCCAATATGCTTCTTTTCCTGATACCCCACTTAGCTGATGCCCGATATGAAAACTTACATGGTCAGAGTTGTAGCAAAGCCGTACCAGTTGCATGCGGAAATCCATTATTTGATTTTCCATTATGTCCACCCTAATCTTTTCTTCCTCAGTCTCACCACCTGTGGATCAAATGACAACAAATCACCCTTGGGATCATCCACTCCAGGTGAGCAAACAGCCCAGATTCCTCTACCAGCTCTACCCCACTCACACATGTTGTGCTTGCGAGCAATGTAGCGCAAGATGGCGTTGCTCTGGGTGAGTTTGTTCTTGCCATCCATCAGGTAAGGAAGCTGGGAAGAAAAGGACAGACTCAATGAACAATTTCTTTCTCCTGTGGAAGAGAAGACTTGCAAGTGGGAACAAGAGAGAGAAGATCTTGTGTTAAGAGAAAGAAGAAAGTAAGTAGAAGGTAGCAGTGGGCTCCACCTGATTCTATACAAGGATTCTTAAATCTGTGTGTATGTATGGGCATACTATAGAGCCTTTCTCAGAATAGGGTTTTAAATGCAAATTATGTATTTTCATATAATTGTAAAGCATTTTCAAGAAAAATTTTAATACAGTAATATGTACTTAGTGCATTAAATAGCAAGCAGATGTAACTACCATAATTTCAGAGTAGCAATAACTGTAAAGCACATTTAAAATACCTGCAACACATTTAGTAGAATATAAAAATAACTGATTTCTAAAATGTCACAGAGATAGCTAGTAACTAATGTCTTTTGTTGTCTATCCTCACAATCAGAAGAACTTTTGTTAATGGTTAGCGGAAATGAAAACATAGTGTATTTTCCAGTTCAAGGACTCGAATTCACTCTATTCTATCCATGCTAAGCACCTCTGTTCTAGATTCTCCGAGACCAGAGAAGATGAAAAAGTAAAGCTGAATATATCTGAAGGATTTCCCTTCTATCCTGCCCTCTTTTCAATCTACCTACGTTAGGAAAGTCCAAGTTTAGCTTGAATTTCACATCCAGCCACTGGCTTCGATCATAATCAGGAGCTGCGAGAGAGAGAAGTGGGAATCAATCTCTTGTATAACCCATCTGATGAGAGTGAAAAGATCTAAAAGAAGAGACTTAGTCTCAATACATCAAATTCCCAACCCTCAAAGCTTAACCTTTTAGTCTCTGCAACCTATTTGCTAAGTATCAAGGTGGGGTTTGGTCAGGGAAAAGGAAAAATACCCAAGTGGACACGAAAGATGAGCCTCTCCTCACATCGGATCCTGCAGAGAACTGCAAATTGGAAGGCCAGCTTGGCCTAGGGCGCAAGCAACCTTACCTTCCCCGCACGTGTACCGCTTCTCCTCATAGGCTGTATCAGTGAACTCCAGGAGCAGGCGGATGGCGTGCGCCAGCTGGGGGACACAGCTCGGGGTGGTCAGCGCCTGCGCGAGACCCACCGGCCAGAAACCAACCCCCACCCCACCCCCGTCCGCCAACGTCCTTCAGCCCCCAGCCCCTCGGGCAGCCCTGCGTCCTGCTAGGGCGGTCGTTACGCAGAGCTCCCCGCCCGACTCCGGCGGCAAGCCGCGCTCTGCAGGGCCAGGAGATCCCACAGGCTGGGCGAGAGGCGGCCTCCGAGGCTGGGCGGCTCGGATGGTGCTGGTCGCCGCGGAGGGCCCACCGCAGACACCACCTAGAGCTGCTTCCAGGGAAGACCCTGAACCACGGCCCCGACACCTCTGCGACCGCCTCTGGAGGAGAGGCTCGGGGCTATGTAGGGGGACTCACTCACCCCGCGAATATCCCAGTAACCCAGAACCATAGACGACTTGGAAGACATGATGATAAAACCGTCCGCTTGTCTTCCAGGACTAACTGGAGGTCAAGCGAGAATTGCGCGCGAGCAGGGAAGGCCTTTATACCTCACTGAGGTGGGCGGGGTCAATGAGAACCGCTGACCGCACCCCACCCACTGGCCCCTCCCTCTGCGCGCTGCAGGGTCACGCGCAAGCGCGGATTCTGCCTAAGTAGGTGTGGCGCGGGGCACGGCGGGTGTTGGAGACTGCTGGGAGGTTGGGCTGCAGTCTCGTTTCGGCACATTGCTTTAATAGTGCTAGGCTGAGTGGGAAATTCACCCACATCCAAGCAGTAGAGATTTTATCCAAGGAGAGTGAGTCATGCATTTACCAAGCTGGGGTAGAGTGGGGGATTGTTGCTGTCCCTGAGCGGCGGGCCTATTCCGACCAGCAGGGAATCTGCATTTTTGACTTCTGTTTTGGAGGGACAAGGGCCAGGGAAGGGAGGCATAAATGATTTCTTACCAACAGATTACTCAAACCCATAAAACTCTCACTTGAAGTACTTTGGAGAGAGAGAACGTCTTCTGGTCAGGACGAGATTGGTTCTGAGAAGACTTTAAGGAGGAGGTGGGCATTCCAGCAAAGCCAGTGCGGAAGAATAGACCAGGGAAATTGGGAACGCTGCAAAGGGCATTCTAGGCAGGAGGAGGGTTAAACAGACACCGGCAGGTGAGAAATGCAAGGGTGTATAGAAGGAACAGCAGATGCTGTTGAGTTAGGTCGGTTTATGAGGCTGTGATGGGATGTAGGCAGAGATTTGGTTGGAAAAGCACATGAGGGTCAGATTGTAGGTGGCCTTGACTGCCAAAGGTTTTCCTCCTCTGATCTGTGGGGTGTGTAGTCTAGATCATGCTATCCAACAGAAGTGTAATGCAAGCTGTGCTTGTGAGTTAAAATTGTTTTTGCATCTGGTAATAAGAAATAGGTGAATTGATAGACTATTTTACACTTAGTACACATCTCAGTTCAGGTTAGCTACATTTCACCTGTTCAGTAGCACATGTACTCATTACTACTCTATTGCAGTAGTCCCCAATCTTTTTAGCACCAGGGACCAGCTTTGTGGAAGACAGTTTTTCCACAGACGTTGGGTTGGGGATGGTTTTGGGATGATTCAGAGGAGCGCAACCTAAATCTCTGGCATGTGCAGTTCACAGTAGGGTTCATGCTTCTGTGAGAATCTAATGCCAGCACTGATTTGACGGGAGCTCAGGCAGTAATGCTAATGATTGAGAACAGCTGTAAATACCGCCTGCTGTGCAGTCACATTCCTAACAGGGTGTAGAACACTACCAGCAAGAGGCCTGGGGGACCACTTCTTTATTGCACAGTGCAGATTTCGATGCTTTGCTGAGGTGGATGGTATTGTCACAGTCTCTTTCAGGGAAATTAATTTAGTTTCTTTGTGTAGAGTTGACGTGAAGAGAGCAGGTACTGCCCTTTTTCGTGTACTGGTTCATCCATCCATTCATCTGTATAGTAGTATTTATTAACATGCATACTATGGACAGGCATTGTTTTGGGTTCTGGGGATACAGAAGTAAAATCAAAAGAAAAAATCTCTACTCCCAGGAAGTGTACCTTCTAATAGAGATATTAAAAAATGAATATATAGCAAATATGTAGTAAGAAGATAATACACCTTTGGAGAGAAGTAAAGTAGAGAGGAGAAATAGTTGGGAGTGCTTTTGAGGGAGCCCCAGCAAGAAAGGTATTTGTTTTTCTAGACAACTTGTGCATGGTAGGGCTCACTGAGATATTAACCTTAGCAAAGATCTGAAGCAGATGCAGGATCAAGTCGTTGTGCAGCAGGGGTTGTGGGTGCAGGAGGCAGGGGAGAACTCTGGGTAGAGGGGAGTGCAAATGGAGAAGGCCATCACTGTATAGACAGCATTTAATAGCAAGAGCAGATGAGACCACTATGAGAGTGAGAACAGCAGGGAAGGGAGGTTTGTAAGTTTCGCTTGCTGTAGTGTAACATTTAGAAGTTGGAAAATGAGAAAGAATTAGTGAAGGAGTCTGAAAAGGAGTGACCAGTGAGGTGGAAGGAAAAATCAAGTGCCCTGGAAACCAAATGAAGATTTTTGAAGAGGTTAGTGAGCAACTCCTTCAAACGTGGCTGGTAGGATAAGTAAAACGAAGACAATTAACAGTTGGATTTGGCATTGTGGAGGTCATGGTGACCTTGGTAGAGCAAAAGATCTATAGGAAGCCCGTATTAGTTTCCCCATTGCTGGACAGAATACCCAACACCTACAATTTAAGGGAGGAGGGACTTAATTTGGTTTGCATTTTAAGAGGATTCAGTCCAAGGTCGGCTGGCTTTGAGGTAGAAATGTCATGGCAGAAGGGCATGGTGGAGCAAAGATTCTTACTTCATGGTGTCTGGGAACCAGTACAGGGGAAGAGTGCCAGAGAGGAAGGGGCTAGAGACCAGTCATAGCCCCAAGACTATGCCTCCATGAACCACTCAGACACATGCAGAAGTGTATTCTATCAGTCCCCTGGGTGGCTCACAAAGCCAATAAACTTGACACTCAACCCTCAGTGCCACAAAGCCCCTACATTCCTTGGAAGAACTCAGCTTCTGAGTTGATGCAGAGCCTAGGAGAATGAGAAAGGGGCCATGAATTATAATCATATTAACAATGGGAGAGTGCCACATCCAGCACAGCTCTCAAAGTTCCTCAGGAAGGACAGTGGGAGGATGGGGAAATAAAGATAAGAGTCAAAATGCAGAAAAATGAGCTCCAAACAACACTTAGGAAAACCCACAATGCTACTCTTCCTCCCCTGGCCTCCTTTTTATGCTGGCAGCAGTCCTCAGGTAGGCCATTCACACTCAGCGCCACACTGATTCAGTTCACCTGGTGTTTTAAGTTGGCCACCAGTTACAAATCCACTATAACTTCAAAACAAGATAATGGGAAATTAACAATGGCTACCACCTTCCCTTTTTAGATGTTTCCTCCTCTTTCCATCCCACTAACTCCTTCAGTCTTTTATATTAGGGAAACAATAAGATGTTCACCCATGTGAGTCCAAACCATTTCACCATGTGCATGATCTCGAGTTGCATCCATTTTTACCTACATGAGCCTCCAGATTATCCTTCTTTATAACTGAGTGGCTTTCAACATTGTATCAAAATATCTTTCTTATTTATTCTGAGGTTGATGGGCAAGATACCCCTACTTTTTTCTGGCTTCCTGTCATGTAGAGCATTGTTTTCTCTCCTTTGATTTTCAGTCTGTGAATTTCAAGTTAAGTGTGTTTCTTTTTTTCGGTATGGGGGATTGAACTCATGATCTTGCACTTGCCAGGCAGGTGCTCAAGCCACTGAGCTAAATCCCCAGCCCCTTTAAATGTGTTTCTTATATACAACATATTGATGGATCTTGTTTCTTGACCCATTCTGTCTGTGTTTCTTTTTATTGGTGAATTGAGGCCATCTACATTAATGGCTATGGTTGGCATGCATTGGCTCATTTCTGCCTTGCTATTTTCCTGCCATTGGCACCCTATTGTTCCCTTCCATTCAATTGCCTGCCACTGCTCAGCAATCCCTCTCTGCTGCTGTTCCTGGAGCCATGGTCATCTTTATCTCTCTAGAATATCCTTCAGTACTCTTTGTAGAGTTGGTTTGGTGGTCAGGAATTCCTTCAGTTGTTTTTTGCAGTGGAAGTATCTTACTTCTTCATTAATTTTGAATGATAATTTTGCAAGTTATATCAATCTGGGTTAGAAGTTGTTTTCTTTCAGGATTTGCAATACTTCAAGCTCTTCTTGATTTGATGGTTTGTATTGAGAAGTCTGTTGTGATTCTGATGGATTTTCCTTTATAGGTGATCTGTTTCTTTTCTCTAATAGCTTTTAATATTCTGTTCTTACGCTAAATTTCTGGGATCTTGATTATTATATGTGTGGGTATTGATTTACTTTGGCTACAGCTTGGGCTGTTATGGCTCCATGGCCCCAAGCTGAGTGCAGCTTGAGTGCTGTGGTGCATGTGGGATGGCAGTTTAAAGGCTCAGCAGGGCCCAGTGGAGTTTACACCACAGTAAGCCAGAAGCAGGGCTGGTTGTCTTTCCTACCTCCACCTGCCCATTGTGGCCCACAGTGGTGTAGTCATCAACTCCACAGTGTGCCCCCTGTGAGCTTCCTGTGGCACTGAGTCTGACCTGCAGTTCTGAGCTTGGCCAGGCTGTGCCATCTCAGAGGAAGCTCTCAGTGCCGTAGCGTCCCCATTGTTTAGCAGGGCCAGGGATGGCCCCACTGGGAGTTTCCCAGAATAGTTCAGCCGTCTACATCAGTTTTTGGATTTACACTCATTTGCCCAATGATACCCTCATCAACACTTTGTCCAGATATCAGAAGGTCCTGTTGAAGGGACAGATAATGGCTATGCTGCCCTTCCAGGTGCAGCAGAGAAGTTTCAGGCAAAATGCCCCCATATGTGCAGCTGAAACAAGTAATCTTGTTCTTTCTCTTTCTCTAGGCTGTGGATGAATAACCTGAGTGATAGTGGTGGCCAAGGTAGCCCCTTATAAATATGAGGGGCCAATGTCTGCACAAATCTGAATCATTTCCTACAGTGTAGCTCATTTTTTATGGGCTCCTTGAGCCTCTTTACACCATTTATTTGCATTTTCAAAAACCAATTTAAAGGATGACTATTTTATGAAGGGTGGAAATCTCAGCCTGTGATACAGCAAAATTTCTCTGAACTGAACAGGTGGAAATTGCTGCTTGTGGCTCAATTAAGGTTACTGGCTTTACCTTGGGCAGCTGTGAAATGGAAGTTGCAATGAAACACTCCTCCAGTGGGGTAAAGTCTTCTTTGTTTCCAATATCTCCTTCCTTATATAGTTGAGTAAACTAGAGCATTTAAGATCTATTGAGGGTACTGTTGTTCCACACTTTTTTTCTGCTCAGGACTTGATTTTAAAATAGTGCTCTGAGCCAGATCCTCTGTAGTCATCTCAAGAAGTGTACAGCCATTAAGGCATTCCCTAATCCAAGTCCACAAAAAGAAAGTAAATATGGAAATCGATAATACAACAAGTATTTCTATATACACTTGTGGTTCTTGAGAACTTGTTTGCCCCAATTTTACACCTGATGATATCAATATTAATACACCTATGTGTTCAATATTGATACTATCAATGCACTTCTCCCCTTTATGCACACAATATGCCACATCCAGCACAGCTCTCCAAGTTCCCAGGGGGAAGGATGACAGGAGGATGGAGAAATAAAGGTAAGAGTCAAAATACAGAAAGCTGAGGTCAGGTGGAGCCCTCTCTCCAGATGGGAGAAAAGAAACTGCTCAACCACCACAGTGTGTTTATTTATGCATTCAGCAGATCGATGTCACATGACACCTCTCTGCCTAGCAACCTGTTTGTGGGCTCACCTCAGGGCCTCTTTGTTCTTCGGACCATCCTTGCTCCAGCCCTGATGTATGTCTGATTGATCTCCAGCTTCAGTTGTTGGACAGGGGGAGGGAGAGGATTTGTGAGCTGACTGAAGGAGAGGAGGAGTCCAGAGCTTCTCTGAGGGTTCCTGCCTGCCCTCCACAGAACGGTCACTTAGGGCTCTGAGCTTTTACTTCTCTAGCTGAGGTGTGGGAAATCACATTCACCCATTCCTCCAGTGGAGGCAAAATTGAGACTTTTAAAAGGGATATTTGGCTAAAATAAGAAAGGGGAAACGTACAATCATACAGGGACACACAAATTTGTAATTCCTGGGTTTCTCTCAAGATAATACAAAGTTGGTCACAAATTACCTTGAGGAAGAAGTCTAGCTCTTATTAAGCACCTACAATGTACTGGGAAATAGTCTAGGTGTTGTACACATGTTCATTAATTTATTCCAATTTAAGCTTCACACAATTTTGTGAAGTAGGTGTTATAGGAAAAGAAACTGATGCCTGGGTGATCTGTAGTTCCCATGGGTAATCTAGGATTCAGACCAAGGTCTGTCCAATACTTTACTTGTGTCAGTTCACACAAGTGGATTGCTCTTAGCTATCTGGATAATCCCTTACCTCATCTCAGTCTTTTCTGTGAAACACAGGAAAACTGAGCTAAATGACTTTTTGTTTCCTAGTCCTGGAGAATTTCTCTGGTTTTAGGGCTCCTTTAACTTTGGGAGTCCCCAAGAACGATAGGTTAAAATCTCCTCCCTCTGGAGTGCTAAGTCACCAGAATGAGGTCTAGGCCCCAAATCAGTTACATAGTGTTCTCAGAAAAAAAATTTTTTAGAAACCTGCAACTTGCTTTATCCTCCCTAAATTCCTTCCCATGTCCTTGGTTCCAAACTACTACATCCTTCCAGCCCACACTTCTTTAAGAACAAGGCCGATCCTACTCCCCTGAACAGACTTTCTTTTGTCTCTCCCAGCTGCCCTTCTTGCAATGTACTCTGATCTGAATAAACTCTTGCCTTTATCTGTACTTTGGTCTTGGTAAATTCTTTTATTGTCCACATCACCAGTTTCTGTAAGGCTGTCTCACACAGCACTTCATTCTAAGAAACAGATTTTCTGATTAAATTGACTCTTAAGCCAGAGACTAAGAGGTTTACCTTTTTTTACATATTGTGGGGAAATTTTTTTGCTTTCCTATTTTGTATTTCCAGCTACAAGAGATGATTTTCTGAGGCTAGGAAGTTGAAGGAAGAACATAGGCAATCCAAAAATTAGGGTAAACTGGGCCTCAGATGGTGGTGGGATCAAGAAACAAATTCAGCTAAGAGAGATTTAAACATTTTAAGAATTCTCAAGGGCCTCCTGAATCCATAAAACCTTATCTGTAGATTAAATCAACAGAAGTATGGCTCATGTTAGGAGGAGGTAGAAGTTCATTCTATGACAGTTTTGAGATTAAAGTAGGCTACTTATACTAAAAGTTACTAGAAGCCACAGACCGCTCAAACTTTTCTCTTAACATTAGAGAGAATGGTGATCCAAAGAATGGAATGACTTGCTAGAGTTCACACAGATGACTGGAGGACTTTTACCTTCCTGTCCAGCATTCCTTCTGCTCTGCTACTGATGAGGCAAACTATAGAGGAAACGGAAGTTTGGCTTACCTTGTATAGTAGGGGACAAAACTCACATTGCAAGAGAAAGTTATTAAGTGGAGCTTGGAACACCTGACTTGGTTATTAGTGCCCCTCTAGGTCATCAACCAGCATGATGAGCACAACCCACAGCTGTCAGTCCAGCACTCTTTGCTGCTGTGAAATGCTGTGTGCTCAGCTGGGAGACAGGGACATGGAAGGTTGGAGATGCCAAACAGAGCCCAGTCTTGGAATTTATAGTAAGGAGAGCTTGGACTGTAGTCATCTAGTGCTGATTTCCAGTTCCAGGTCACAAAGTGAATTCTGTCCCCTGTTCAGTCAATCTGGTCTGCCAGTAGATGTAGCATTGCTGCTTTTTCATGCCCAGTGTCCCAGCCCTTCCTGCTTCCCTGCCTTTGGCTCTGATCAGGCCCAGAAGAAGCTGCAAGGGAGGCATATGACAGACTTGGAGATACTTTTATTGGGAAGGAGAGGGACTGAATAGACTCCCAACAAACCTAGACAGAAGTGTGCCAGGCTTAGGAAAGAGGGAAAATAAATAGGTAGTAATTGGGAATTGTTCCCAGCACAGCAAGAAGGGTATCACTTGCTGCATCACTTGGAGCTGTTCACCCTCTTGCTGAGTGAGCTGGGCTGTGTGATTTGCTGCAAACTCGGGGGTTGGAGTTCTCAGGATTCTAAAGTGTACCAAATACTTCATCTTATAATGCAAAGTCCTTGGTCCTGGAGGTTTCTGAGCAAGTGTCTAAGGGCTTATCTGATGGAGGAAAAGAATTCATATGGGGTTGGTACCAGCTGAGGGAGTCCCAGACCTCATGCTACCAATAAGCTCGGAGTCTCAAGGCACACCTGAATGCAGGAAGACAATCCCTGGAGGAATATCATCTGCCCAGTACTTGCTGCACTCAATTCCACCCAGGGCTGTGCTGCTAGCTTGCCACATAGCACTGATACTGCCATGCAGGTAGGACCAGAGCCTCCCAGTGGGAATCAGGGCCCCAGAATGTTCTCACCCCCAGTGTCCTTCTGACAGCCTCCAGCCGGGCCATAATCCGTGGGGCCTCCTGGGGACACAGCATCTGCAGCTCCCCAGGTCTCAGGCGAAGTAGCTGGCTTCCCATCATGGACCCAAGGGTCTTCACCGTGCTGTGAACAAAAACAGCAGAAATCACCAGTGGTGAGCAGGAAAATGCTGGGCCTGAGTATTTGGGTAAAGAAGGGGCTTTTGGGGCTTAGAAGTTGAGGGTTATGGAAAGGTTTATGGAATAGGGTATCTGGCTGCAGGAACTGGTTTGGCTTCAGCCAATTCCGGGACTCTGGGTTTGGATGAAGTGCTCTGGAAGAGAATGCTCTGGTGGGGAGGGATGATTGAACTGGCAGCCAAGATTTTTCCCAAGTTCACTAACCCATCCTTGCTGCCTTCACCAATGCATGGGCTCCCTAACTGATGACCTAATCTAGGCTTGGGAACCCCTCCTTTTCTGTCGTTTCAATCAGCAGGGACAGCCTGCGATGGAGTTGTCATGGACAGTGGAGACCAGTTGCACATTCTGGATCTCCGGGTTTCCATGACTATCATCTGAGTCCCTTACAAGGCTCTTCCCCATCACCCCATGGGGCTGGGTACTCACACAGTGGAGAAGTTCTCGGCCTGCAGCCAGGCTGTAACCTCCTCAGGCCTTGAGCTAAGTCGAAGCATTGGTGCCTAGAATGGGGGTGGGGGCATGAATCAGAGGCCATCTCATCTCACAGGCACACACAGCTCCCAATATCCAGGTCCCCTCCCTCAGGTCACCTCAAATCACTTATCTTACCCCATTGTTCTCTGCTCTAGCAGTGACCCTGTCTTGCTCTCTGGTCTGGCCCTAAGACAAACTTGGCACCCAGTAAACATGCAGTAACACTGACTAAATCAAGCTAACACTGTGTCCTCCACTTGTCATTAAGTCCTCCCTAACCCCAGCTCTGACCCAGGACTTGTGGCTTCTGGATATCCCAGGCTGGGCAGTACCCGAAGGGATGACTGGCGCTGGCTCCCAGGGGCTCCCGACTGCAGAGGCTCCAGGATGTTGCTGGGAATGTAGCCACTCTGTCCTGCCTCATTCTTCACCAGCCACCACCGCTTGCTCTGGTCCAGAATCTGCCAAGAGTCACCACCTCAGTCAGCCCAGCCTCTGTCTTGCCAGCTCCCCCCACCCCCAGAAAGGCTCCCCACCACCTTTTCTCACTTTCCTTCTTCCGCTCTTGGCCACCCACCCAGGCAGCCCCATGTTCATACTACCTACCGCAGGGAGCTCCCATCAACCATTGCCTCTTTTTCTAGCCTCAAGCCAAGACCTTACCTCCAGCACCTCTCCCTGGACCACAGTCAGTTCCTGTGGGTTCCTTGCTTCAAACTCATATAGGACTTGCATTTTCAGAGTTGGCCTGACTGGTTGGGTGCTGGAGGGCTGGTGGTTGGGGTCCTCAGGCTGAAGGCCATGGTTATATATTTCGTCCTCAGCAAAGTATGGGGTGCTATTTAATCTAGGACGTCTGCCATAAGAAACAGAGACAGGAAAGCTAGAGAATGTGACTTGAAAATGAGCCCAATCCCAGTCCCAGGAGCCCCAAATGTCCCCTGACTGCTGTCTAGTGTTGATTTTTTGGTTCCCTTACAGGGTGGTGGCAACAGTGTCAGGTGGGGCTTTGAGTGGGGGTTTCTGCAGATAGGAGGACTCTGTAGACGTTTCCAGCCGTGGAATTTTCTATGTCTGAGCTCTGCTTTGAATATTTTCTACCACAGCTCTGGGAAATTAGAGGTATGTGTGGGTAGTGCCACGAGAAGAAGGGATTGGAGCTAGGAGGATACAAAACTGATAATACAATGTAGGGGAGAGGTGCATTTGCACATGTCTGTATCTGGCTGT
>RJWT010039296.1:0-12443 GCA_004365215.1 Cuniculus paca | reverse complement strand
TGGCTGAATCGATGCTTGTGAAACTACCTCATCACCCTTGCCCTTGCCCTGAAACACTGGAGTACCCCTCTGCAGAGGCGTGGGTCCAGCACCCTGTGCTTTTCCAAGTCCTGAGTTGTAATAAGCCAGCCTTTCCCCTCCTTGCCCTGGCCTGTGAGGGGCAGCAGCTCCTGGCAGTTACTACCTTTGTTATACTCTTGAGTTCTCTTTTATTCTTTCAGTTACCTAGGTAACAACTTTGTAATTCTTTATATTAAACTCTCTTTTCAAATAACTGGTGTGGTTTCTGTGCCTTGAATGTACTTTAACTGATGCACATTGACACAGACACACACATATCAGGGAGGGCAGATAAATAACAGCATTCGTCCTCCTGCAGTCCCCATTTCCAGAGTTAAGGCCTGCCGTAGATAGCTTAGTATGTGGAGGAAGGAGCACGTGAATGGAAAGCAGCTTGATCCTTTATCCCAGAGGACTAATGGCAGCCTTGCAGGAACGAAACTACGCACGCCCCAGTTTTCTGATGAGGTTATCACTGATCTGTTAAATCACCCCTCCGCTGGTGCATTATGGCCTCAACTCTTGAATTCTTAACTCAATAACATCCTCACAGTATCGTTTCACCCTAACTCAGAGGGATAAAAATTATCCTCCTTAGCAAAGACTGATTTTATCACATTGTATTAAATGCCCAAGGTACATAGGTAGGTGACCAGGTCAGCTTCAGGTCTGTCTGCTATGTAAAGTCCCTCTTTCCTATTATACTGAGTGGCCTTTTTCACCATATAAAGTCCCATTCCAGATTTCAGTCTGCAACTCCAGGATGTCATTCTACCTTTCAGGATGAAAAGACTTTTCTGTAACCTGGAGAAGAACTTTTCTTGTTTACCACCAGATGTGAAATATTCTTTTCTAATATTTTTTTAATTCATGGTAATGGATAAGGTTTTAGAAACATACCCACTTCTGCTTATTCAATGGTGGTCTTGGGGAAAGAGATTATACTGGTCACTGAGGCTCTCATGTTTTCCTTGCCTCTCCTACTCCCTTGGCATTATTAAAGAGAAGTTATCACTCTTTCTCAAATGACCACAGGACTTACTATGTTCCTCTAGGGTTGATTTAGGTTAATTCCATTTTTGTAATTGCTTTGCCATTCTCTCTTCACCATTCAAAACAATCTGGCATCTGTAGAATCTTGATTTTTGCTTCACACTGGAATGCAATCTTTTTGGGATCAGGAGCAGCATTTTATTTATCCGTGTACCACTCTAGCTCGAGTTTGTCTCTGGGATTGAAATTCATCGGGCTAGAAGTTTGAACAGAAAAAGATACATTGTTATTTGCACTAACCTGTAACAGAAATTTAGCACATCCTTCAATCTTGAATATAAGCGACCAGGCATAATAGAATCAGAAGTACTGTGGTTTTGCCACCAATAGGCATTCCAGATGTTCTTAAATCATTTTATATGTTATTGTTGTAGGTGTCACAAAACACCTTAAGCTCATTCTGATCTGACTCAACAGTTGTCATTAGCCTTTCTGATAGATTATATTGTGATATTTAAATAAACAGATACATTACTGAGTTTTAAAAAAGTGTTTCAAAAACTTGAATAGAATGGTTCTTTTATAGTCCTGTGCTTTTATTTTATGCATTATTCTGGGAAAGGAATTCACAGGTTTCACTAAATGGACAGAATTCCTGTCTTAATGTGTAACTTGGAATCTAGTTCAAAGTTTAGGAAATGAAATATAAGGTGAATGAAAGAATGAGATGTGTAATTTCTATTTCAAAGAAAAATATTTGGTTTAAAAATTAACGCAGGAAGCTAACATGGTAAATAATTTGGGAAATAAATCCATAGTTCTTACAATATTCCAAACTTAGATGAAGTATTGAGTTAAATATACATGACAATTAAAATAAGAAGATTCAATAATCTTTCAAGTATTTATTGGATTCTTTTATATGCAAGACACAAGTCTAAGCAATAAACAGAATCAAAATTTCAGTCTTTTCAACCACTAGTGCTGGAACAATTGGACATCCTTATTATGGACCCCAACCTAGACCTTGCATCATATTTAAAAAAAAATCCAAAATGGAACATACTCATAAAATTAGAGTCTAAATCTATTAACATGCTTTAGAAGAAAATTTGGTAAAGAATCTTTACAACCTTGGTTAACAAAGATTTATTAAGTATAATACCACCACAAAATCCATTTTCAGAAAATTGATAATTTAGACTTCACAAATAAAAATTACAAACTTCAGTAGGTATCATTAAGAAAATAAAAGACAAAATACAGACTGGAAGAAAATATTTATAAGTCATATCTGATAAGAGACTCATATCAAGAATATATAAAAAGTTATGATTCATAATAATAAAATACATACTTCATTCTAAAATTCACAAAGAAATTAACAGACACTTCACCAAAAAACAAAAGTAGTTGACAAATAAACGCATAAAAACATGGTGAGTGTAATTTATTATCAGGAAAATAGAAAATAAAACTACAAAATGCCACCTTTTGCCCGCTAGCATAACAAACACAAACAAAACAAAATTGACAGCTGACGATTATTAATGCAAGTGCCAGCAAGGATGTGGAGTAACTGGAAGAAATAGTACAACAACTGTGGCAAACAATTTGTCACTTTCTTTCAAAATCAACCATATGCTTAATCTACAAGTTAGCAATCCCACACCTAGGTATTTACTCAAGGGAAATGAAAGCTTATGTTTAGAAAATGATGTGCATGCAAATATTTAAAACAAATTTGCAGTGACCCAGACTGAAAACAGCTCAACTTGTGAATGACTGTGATAACTCCATGCAATGGCAGACTTCTTAGCATTTAAAAAAGAAAAAAAAAAAACTTGCTGATTGCCTGAGACAACAAAGATACATCTCAAATGTACTATTATAAATGAAATCATAAAGACTACATAATATACAATATATGATACACAATACACAGTATATAATTTCACTCTATAACATTCTGAAAAAAGACAAAGCTAGAAATATGGAAAACAGACCAATAATTGTGAAGAATAAGGTGTTGGAAAGAGCTGGTTACATAAGAAGATGAGAATTTTGGGGAACCATGGAATTGTCTGATATCTTGATTGCAGTGGTTGTTACAGGACTGTGTATACTTGTCAAAATTCATAGAATGGTACACTAAAAAGGTAAATTTCCATGTGTGATGTTAAGTTTAATTGTCAGCCTCACTGGATGAAAACTCTGGGGAAGTGATTGGATCACAATGATGCTCTACTCATCAGTGGATTAGTTCACTCAGGCTCACTGCTTAGCGTGCCGGTAGGAGATGAGGTCATTAGAGGTGAGTCACTGGTGGTGTGTGTCTGGAGAATGTATCTCTTACTGGCGCTCATTCCCCGTCCTTTGCTTCCTGGCCACCATGAAATACACAGCCTTGCTGTGCAATGCCCCTCCACCACAATGTTCCTGCTTTCAAACAGCAGATCGTGGACTGAAGCATGGGCCAAATTAAGTCTCTCCTTTAAGTTGCAGGTGTCAGGTATTTTGTTTCAGCTAACAAGTACAACGTTACATGGATTATGTACCCTAAAAATCTTTGAGCCGAAAAGAAAACACAAGCCCCAAAAGACCTAACAAATTCCCAGCTCTTGTGGGAGAAATCAGAGTTTTAAGAAAAGTATCTAACTACATTGAGGTCAGTTGATACTAAGAACACTTAGAAACAATAAAGGCATCAAAGGGACTCATGACTGAGAAAGTGTTTGCCGGTAGAATGACAGGAAAATCCTCTCTGATGCCGTGAGTTTAGAACGTAGACTTAAGTAGAATTCATTGTGACCAGAGGAAAGTGAAAATCTATCAAAACTTTGACATGGAAGGTGGTTTTCTAAATTCTTTCATGGAAGAAATAATTAAAAAGAAAAAGAAATTTTTCTTTTTAGTATCAAAAAAAAATCTGAAAAATTCATCCTTAAATATTGCAGGAGATAGGACCTAGAAGGGAGGCTTTTACCTTAGTGAGTCATGAAAATCCCACCCTGAAGGGGTTTCAGGCAGAGTATGAGTATGAGCAAGGGGAGAGATGCTGTAGGCGATGACGAGAACATGATGAGATCTTTGGCAGGTCCTTCTTGCCCCAAGTCAGGGACCTGACCCCTGCCACAGGCCCTCCATCAGGGCCTCCACACCCTCCCTCTGCTGATTAGAGTTTGGGAGGTTACATGAGTAATTTCTCTTTGCAGGTGCTGTGATCAGGTGTTCTGGTTCTAAATATAAAGCTTCAGTGCTCATGTGCAGATATCCAGAAAGCTCAATTAATCCCAAACATCCCTTCCCACAGAGATATCCCAAAATAAAATCTTCAGCACATGTAAAGTGGCTTAACTGTTTCCTTGACTTAATGCCTGATTGTAAATGTATGAAGGGTTTTTATGAGATGGTTGCTGAGGTTTGTTCCCTAAGTTCATGGGCAATGGAGCAAAAACACAGAAGCTTGAAATAAAGCTGGAGAGTTTGAAGATGGACAAAGGAACTTCTTACTCTATGAGGAGACTAAACATAGGAATTGTCTCTGTGGAGCAGTTAAGAGAGCTCCATTTCTAGAGCTATTCAAGGAGAAAAGAAATACGTTACTCATCTCATTGACTTTTATTGATAGGCCAGAAAATATATCATATCAATCTTTAAGCCTGCTTGGAAGATAGATAAATGAATAAGTAAATAAATGAATCAATGAGTGAAATAATACCAATGATCGGGCAGATACAAAGAACAATAAGATTTGATGATTCCCTAAAGCATTTGCCTTAGTGTTTGATGCTATCTAGCAGACAATTGCATAGAGCAATAAACATTGAATTCTGCTCACAAATCCATGAGTGAACTGAGTGCCATTGCTGGTTCCACCTTAGCTTTCCCTGGGATTACTGGGCTCTTCTGACTCTAGTTCATGAGGTCGCCTTTTTCAGCAGTCAGCTAGCACGTACTTGTTCTCACAGCAGATGCAGGGGTCCAGGAGAGCAGAAACCAGCAAGGATCCTATCTCCTCTGGCACATTGTGCTGACAACGAAAGAACAAAGCCACTCCACCTTAAAGTGTATGGAAATAGACTCTGCCTCTTGATGTGGACAGGCTGTAATTCCAATTGCAAAGCTTGGTATAGTAAGGCTTTCCTGCAGATACAGAACCAATAGGACATACAGGTGATTAGACGTATGAGAGAGAACTTATTAGGGGAATTGGCTTATATGATTATGGAGGCTGAGAAGTCCAACAACAGGCTGGCTGCAAGCTGGAGACTCAGGGAAGCTGGTAGTTTGGTTCAGTCTAAGTCCAAAGGCCTGAGAAACTAGATGAATGAGCCAGGGACTGGCTTAAGTCCTCAAGTGCAAAGAACAGAAAACTTGTAGTTCTGATGTCCAAGAGCAGGAGAAGAAGGACATTTTAGATCCAGAGAAGAGACAAAACTAATTGATTGGTCTTCCCATTGCCTTTTTGTTCTACCCAGATATGAGCATATTAGGTTGTGCTCACTCACACTGGGTAAAAGCAACTCTTACACAGCCATTGGCATTGATTCAAATGCCAATCTTTTGGAAACGCCCTCATGGACATGCTCGGAAATAATATTTTACCATCTGTATGGACATCCCTTCATCCATTCTAGTAGACTTAAAATTAATCAATACATGGGGTAGAGACTAAAAAAATTAGGAACATTATTTGTAGTTGCTCTGTAGCACCTTTGTTGTAATCACTCTACTAAAAATGAGAAACAAAAATATGATCATGACAGATAATCTAGGTATGATGGAGCATGTATAAGAACATACCTACAAGAGATTAAGAAGGGAAGACTTCCCATAGGAGATGATGTGAGTTACATTGTAGAAGATAAGTATGTTTTACAAAGTAGAGAAGGGTCAAGAATGTTTTAGATAGAGAAAAAAAAATCAGAAACATAAGCACATAGGTAGGAAAACTCGATGTACTTGTAGAGAAATGAAATGCAAGTGTACAGCATACAGGTCAGAAGTAGTAGAGGAAGAAGACATTCAGGGTAAGACTCTACTGTGAAAATACATGATTTTGTTTATCTTTACTTACTTAGCCTTTTCATCTTCCCCACTGGAATAGAAACTCCAGGAAAGCAAGGACTTGATTCCCCTTCACACACAACTATGTGTGGCACACAATATGGCTCAAGAAGTACTTTTGATTGAATGAAGAATGATCTTATAGTTCTTGATTAGGGGAGTTGGACCTTAACCTTGGGGTACTGGGTGGAGGCTTAATTTGTTGATAAACAGTGGAAGCTGTGATGAGATTCGAGTTGCAGGAAGACAACTAATGCTAGAAGAAACAATGAAGAAAACAGAGAATGGGATCATGACAGCAGTGCTAGAGGCAACAGGAAACTTGCCAAGAGATTCATAAAACAAATGAGATGCTGCAGGTCTGTGCTTTCTGGAACAGAGGTGACCTTGAATGCTGAAGGGACAGCACGAAGGAACTTCAAACTGCCAGAGTGCTTAAGGAATTCCTGAGCTTGCTGAAGATTTCACAAAGAAATTCAGCAAGCTCGAGTTGTTGATCGAGGTTTTTCCTTTATTGGGTATTATGCAATACTTATTGTTCATTTACCACAGTCTAGAAACTGCTGCAATGCAGTTTTTCTTCACTGACCTGCATAAAATTTTAAGTGACTAGGTATTTTTCCAGTGTCAGTGGTATGTCCCTTACAAGGGGCATGTGCAGAGTAATCAGAGCAATGAAGTCAGAAATTCTGAATTCAAGTTCTGCTTTTTCTTCATTAGTTGCATGCCCCTAAGGAGACTGCTTTACTTCTGGGCTTCACCGTTCTCGTTTATGACAGGGTGAACTGATCACATCCTGCCTACTTCACAAACCTGCTGAAAAAATAATCATCTAAGACAACATAGAGGAAAGCCCTAGCATCTATTAAATGGCAGGTATGCTAAGCTCTTGACATTCATATTCTCATTTAATCCTAATAACAGTCTATGAGGCATTATAGGGCTATTATGCTAATACTATTTTTGATTTTAATATCCTCCATTTGTAGATTTAATAACAGAGAGGGTAAGAGATTAACTAAATCCAGCACTCTTGGACATACTTTATGGTGCTATTTTTAAAAAAAGTGTCGTATGAAACTTTTCACTTTGGGAAGAAAATATGAAGATTTTCCAATATACAAACCCCCTCTTTTAAAATTTGAATGGTTTGTGCAATTAACTGAAGAAAAGAGAAGAAAGCAAAATACAGAGAAACAACAGATAGCAAACACGAACAGGTGAAGCATCTTTCTGTGCAGAGTCAGCCCTTTACCAGATCTTGGGGCGAGATGGACATGAAAAGGGGGATTCAGAGAAGGCAGCCACGAGCAAGAGCTGAGGCAGGGAGCGTTGCAGAGATGGACATGTTGCTGGATTTTTTATGAATCACCTGCAATCCTGCGGTGCTCATGCTTCGTTGGGATCTGATCTACAGCTCCTTTCCATTCCTCTTCTGAAGTGTCTGCTTGGGAAGCAGGCCTTTGGAACATGAAGGGCAAAGCCCTGATCTGGATGTCCTTCTTGTCCTGAGAAGCATTCCCATCAGGGTCTTGGGGCTGCTCCTAGTCCCAGAAAGAAATGCTAAGGACTCAGCCTGTCTTCCCTGGTATGTTGCTGGTGAACTGAGATAGAATGAATGGTTTAAGGAAAGCTTTCACCTGGAGTCATACCTGGATGTGGTGCATGGATGCTACTGGCATTTTTTTTAGATTAAAAAATTAGAAACAGCCTCTATTTGCTTCAAAGAGGGAAATGGTGGCAAAGTGAATTATGCTATATTTATAATCTGGAATATTAGGGAGACATAAGAGAATGAGAAAAGTGAACTGACATGAAGACATCTCAGAGATGCATTTTTAACTAAAAAAGTAGGTCTTGGAAGAGAATTATGCTATGATCACATTTGCTTCAAAACAAAAATTTTGACATATGGCTAGTTATATATTTGTATGATAAATAAAGTTTTATATTATATGCTATGTCCTGAAGGTTTATGTTCTTCTCAAGTTTATAAACTGAAATCCTCACCATCCAGGTGATGGTATTAAGAGGTGGGAATTTTGAGGTGTGATTAGGTCATGAGGGTAGAGCCTTCCTCATTGGGATCTGTGCCCTGATAAAGAAGATTCCAGAGAGCTACCGAGGAGCTTACACTGAAGACACAGAAAGAAGGCAGCATCAATGAGGAAGACCCTCTTCAGGTATTCGGTCTTCTGGTGTTTTGATCGTGGAATTCTCAGCCTCCAGAATTGTGAGAAATAAGTGTTTGTTCCTTTCAAGTCACATAGTTTATGTTATTTTTGTAGTGAAATGGAAGTACCTTAGAATTAGAGTTCCTTAGAGAATTCTAACTTCTCCCAAGATAAATTGCAAAACGTCTGACTCCGAGTTTTACTTCTCATGAGTCTATGACTGAGAAGCATCCTTGAAAAAACCAGAAAGGCGCACTTGGAAACATGAAACTTACGTGGCCTTCAAAAGTACCCAACTAATGAAGAATCAGTTCTCTGTCCTAACAAAGAAGCTCGAGACTGGGAAGTGTTGCAGGGCCCGTCAGGTCCTGAGCTGTCACTCGATGGCTCAAGAAAGCATTTCTCATGTATTGACAGTGTTCTCATCTTCATGTTCTCTATTTCCTGTATACTTGATGGGCTACTCTTTTTCCTTGCTGCAGCCTGATAAGACTCTGCGTCTTACAGGCAAAGCTACCTAATTCACCCAGCCCAGGAAGTGGTCCTGGAGTTCCAAGAAGAGAGCTCACTAAGGATGCTTCTTATCACTCATTCATGCTGCAGTTAGCATTGCCTATTTGAGATCGGCTGTGCATACTAACTCCTTGGCTCTTTGTTTCCCACTTTAGATGGCTACTCCTTCTATCAGTATTCTCTTTATAGAAATGAGGAAACTGAGGCAGGGTTTGAATGGCAGGCTGAGAACTGAATGCAAGCGGTCTTGGGTCAGCGAGTGCACACTCACCACTGTGCATTCTAGCCTCAGTCAATATGAGCTCCACAACCTTTCTGGGTTTTCTTCGTAGTACAATTGCTTAAGAATCTTCCATCTGCCGGCAAGGTCAAACTAGGTCACTGCTTACTCTTTTGACTTACCTTAAAACTCAGTAATTCAAAAACCTTCACTATTGCAGACTTTGCTTTTCCTCCTGCGATTTGCATAACAGAGTATCTCACATTTCTTGTCCCTTAACTCAAGGGAGCTTATGCGCTTTGCAGTAGAAAAAGGCAAAAAATAGAGGGGAATGTAGAAAAAGGAAGAAAATTTTAATATCTGACCTATTTTCATTTTTGGTGTTAGAAATAGGTTTGACTTTAGAAGTACAAAGTATAACTTGAGGAACTATGGAAACTTTAATCGTTTGAGTACAGTTTTTGAGACAATTCTTCGAACAGAAAATATTTTCTTTCCCTTGAAACTGAAACATCTTTTCCTTTTTAAAAATGCAAATTTGCAAGGAAAATCAATGCAGATGACTTTGATACCATGAGAATGTGAATGAGTGTATTTCTGATATAGAAGAAAGAGGCAGAGTTTGAGGGTCTTGTTCTCAGTCCCATCCTGCCACTGGCTGGGTGGGTGGCTTCGGTGGGTCCCTGAGGGTCACTGAGCTGCCACTGCTTCATTTGTAAGAGGCTTTCTTTGTGGGACTGCGAGGGTGATGCATTGTGTGGTATAAAGTACTTCATGCAAGGTTCAGCTGAACGCACAGCAGTGAGATGGTATAGAGCGGCTGTTACAGGAACAACACATGGGAACCCCAATACATCCTCGGGCCTTACACCTGTGCTTGGGTGTAGCCTCAACTTTAGAAGCTGTGAAATTTCTTCATCTGAGGAAAATCTCGGTCTTTCAAAAGTGTTATGAGGATTAGACAATAATGACGTAATACGATATTGCTAAACTTAAAGGATTAAGATTACATACTTATACTTCTGAACTTCTGGTGAGGTCTCATTTTGAGAAATCTATTGTAAGTTGAAAACATGATGAACTGAAATCCATTTCATACATCTAACCTAGTGAACGTCATAGCTTAGCCTAGTCTATTTAAACATGCTGTGAACACCTGCATTAGCCCACAGTTGAGTAAGGTCACCTGTCGTAAATTCTATTTTATAATAAGAGATTGACCATCTCATGTATTAAATATGGTACTGATAGTGAAAAACGTAGTGGTCTGCTAGGTACTCACTTTACTGAATGTGTATTGTTTTTGTATCAGTGAAAAGGTGAAGAATCACTATGTTGAACCATGCTAAGTCCAGGACCTTCTGTAAATCCCTCTTTCCAAAGATGTTTCTTGAAAACATGCAGTGTATTTGAGGGAGTATCATCATTGTTATCACTGTTACTATAGTGTGGGGACAGGGATGACTGTTCATAAAACTAACGATTCGCAGGAGGAGGGGAGAGCAGTCTAGGGTTGACAAGGATATTTGGAGAATAATGAAATTAGCTGAGAAGAATGGGTAGTTGAGGGTGATGGCAGAGGTAAAGGTCGAGATGAACAAGGGTAAACCAGGGTGAATGCGGCTTGTCGAGGTAATGTGAGACTAGATTAGGGTTGTTGAGGATAGATGAGGATGTTGAGGGTAGATGGGGGTGAGGAAAATTTTGCAATGGTGAGGGAAGTGTCACCTGTAAAAGGGAGGAAACGGCATCGTGCTTGGGTACTAAAGTGAATCATGGTGAGGTAAAGGTAGACTTCACAGTTGTAGAGCTCATGAAGGCACTAACGGCTTAGACCATGAGCAGATCTTCTGCCAGATACTGAGGGTGGCAACAAAAGCTCGACTGTTCCTAAGCAACATTGTAGCATGTTGTCAGGCTACAAGCAACAAAAAACATCCAATTTCTCATTTTCTTCTCAATCTAAATTTTTCATGCTGTTATCGATTGACCTATCTTTTGCCTGGGCTATATGAAGGAGGAAGGTATGATTTCTCTATCAGTGGCTGTCTCTGCTTTTAGTCTGATGAGTTGGCAACTCTCCCCAGCGGGGAAAACTTGGCAGACTACAAGCAGTCCTAAAATGGGAGATGCCTCTTTCTCCTGCCAAACTTGGGGGAGTCTACGATCAGTGATAAATGGGGTCCCAGTCTCTGAGGTACATTTTATTTCTGCCATATCTGTGTTGCAAACTTCTCATAAAAGTTCAGAACAGAGATGTTAATTTGCTGAAGAGTTTCTCTAGGCTTCATGCTAAGATTAAGTCTCAAAAGTGACTTTTCAGCAAACACATCTGACTAAAGTACTGCCTTCTCTAAAGTCTCCCATGGTACCTCACCTTCTGCGAATAAAGATCGTGTTCCCTAAACTACTATTTCTTGGCCCCAGTCTATCTCTTTGGTTTTTCTCTCCCATTCTTCGTATCTCCCACTCTAAATCTGATTTCTGGACCAGTCTCTCCCAGACAGACCCTGTGCTTCCCAGTTCCGTAATTTCACTTCCCTCTTGAAATCACTACTCTGCTGCCCACTGTGGAGCTCATTGCTATCCTGTAAGGGGCAGGAACTCTGTTCCTAGGGTGGCCACAGGCTATAGGGGTCTGCTCCCATCATTCATCAGTGTATACACGTTAGTTCTGAAGAAGGGTCTTTATAAAATCAAGCATGAATGTGAGTCTGGTACTAATTTGCAGCCTATGTGGTTCTATTTCTAAAGCAAGCATTCTGTGTGTCAACTTGGGTGCACATCCACCCTATGACTCCACACATGTGAAGTCACCTATGTTGGGTGCCTGTGGCAGTCATAATTTTAGTTTATGTTGTAAGCATCATCAATTTATTTCCTGGCTGCCATTTTTACAGCATTTCTGACTCCCTCCCTCAAACCAACCTTTGTGTCAACTTCCCTGGTCAAGTGCTTGAGATGGCAGGAGTCTTTCTTTCTCCATATGCTTTATCTATCTGGACTTTAATTCCAGAGGAAGGACTGGCAATGCACGCCCTTCATTTTGAAAAGGCTCACTAAGAGTTCAGCAACTGGTACAAGGAGGCTAGAGCTGAGGTTTCCTGAGGCAGGAAGAAAAAGGTGCACAACCACAAAAGCAAATAAGGGATCCGTGGTGTTGATGTTCTGCAGGCTGAACTCTTGTTGGGCTTACAGACTCTGCACTTCCCTTTAGGAGGCAGGAGGGAAAAGAGTCCTCTGCACATGCATAAATAACAAGTGCTCATACATCTCTTATTCCAGGAGAGAAGGACAGGCAAGATCAGCAAGTGACCTGATTTCTGCTGGCTAAGCAGGAGAGGGAGGCAACAACTGCCTCTCCTTGGCTCTGCTGAGCTAAGGTACAGCTTCATGACTTTAACTTTCAGCCT